>LZPO01077925.1:0-11450 GCA_001675575.1 Neotoma lepida
TTCTTTTTTTCTTTGTTTTGGTCTTTAAGACTTGACTTTGTGCTCATGAATTTGGACAAGACAAAGAGGCTGGTTTGCTAATTAGTCTAATTAGTTAGGCTTGACAGTTTTAATTGCAGTCATATAATAATAATAATAATAATAATAATAATAATAATAATAATAAATTTCTGTGGTGTGTTTGTATCAACTTTAGTAACAACTGAGAAATCAGTTTGTAAATTTTAAGACACTACATAAATGTCACATATCTGTGAATTTGAAGGAGAGTGGGGAAGGGAACGTGGGAGGGTTTGGAAGAAGGAAAGGAAAGGAAGTCAAGCTGTAATTACAATTTCAAAAAAACCCTAAAATAAATGTCACATATCAGAATTATTCAATGATGTGGTACACATTTTAGTCTCTACGGGAAAATGTCTATCCTTTTCTTTTTGATTTGTGTGCATATTTATTATTCCTTGACTTAAAATATTTGTTGAATGCCTATTTCAGAACAGCATTGTACCATAATCATGGTTGACAGTGAATGTGACAGAGAATTGCTGAGAGTTTCAAGATAAAAATGACTCTGAGGTAAGAAAAAAATAACATTAACATCTCCTCAGAAAGCAAGCAAAGCTTTATGTGAGTTATGCTAAGGAGTGGTGCAGTATAATGATTCTCTATCTTGGATGGACAGTAGAGTCTCCTGGGGAGCCGGTATAAATACAGTTCCTATTGAACCATCACATGTGGAAATAGGCTGCGATATCTCTGTTCTGGTTTTGCCTTTTGTTCTTTAGAAGAAAACTCCCTTAGAGAATTCTCAGCCAGCTGGCTGTGTCAGTTCCTTGCTGGGAACAAGGCCACAGATACTGTAGACACAGAAGCACAATGAAGACAGTGCTCAGTGAAATGGGCCTGTTGCCATGAGGCTGGGCTTCCTAGAGAAGGAGGGCCTTGAGGTGTGGAGAAGAAGAGGGATCATACCCAATATTTGTTCCATTACCTTACCCAGCTGGTCTCCATTGTGCCTCCAGGGTTCAGTGACCATGCCTCTTCTGGTGAGAGCTTTTCAATGTCACAAGGTAGGGATGCTTCTGAAATGCCATTCCATATCTGAGCATAGAGTAGCCAGCCCCTCAGCACCTAGCTAATTCTACATTTCTCCATTGAATAGTCTCCCCTTTTGAAAATTTCCTTTTGTCTTATTAAGATGGCATTCATTCATGTTTCTCTCCTATTATAAAAATACATGGTTATTATAACATATTTGAAAACTTTTTAAAAAATCGCAAGAATACCATGAAAAGTACTTAGATGTTATATAACTGTGGGAAAAACTACTTTTTCCATATACACATACAAGCACACAAATGTCTATATATTTTCCAAATTAGCTCTTTATTGGGATATTATTTGTGACATGCTACTTTCTTTCTATATGCTATTGTATTAAACATTTCTTTTAGAAATTACGTTTATATTTTATTTATACATATATTTACCTGTCAGTGTGATTGTGAGTTCCACCTGCAGGTGCTTACAGAGGCCAGAGGAGGGCATAGGATACCGAGGAACTGGAGTCACAGGTAGCTGTGAACCAACAAATTTGAGTGCTGGGATCTGAACTCAGGTCTTCCAGAAGAGCAGGAAGGGCTCTTAACCACTGAACCATTCCCCCAGGCCACTGCATTAAATGTTTCCTTGTCATCCTTGTCATGAAATATTTTTTTAAGCCTCACAAAAAATATAGATTTGTCCTATATAGGGTTGAGCATTCAACCCTGAGGTTGACAAACATGTATTTTTAAATATCTGGCCCTGGTTAAACTCAGTGGGTCACAAAACAAAGCAAAAGACATGGATGTGGGAAAGGATTTGTAGTGGGGAGGGGGAGGAATAGGAATGGAAGGAAGATGAGAGGAAGTGGGGGTGCCAATAATCAGAATGACACATATACATATGTGTATATATGTATGGAGTTGCCAAAGTGCTTTTACTAAAAGATAAAATTATTGTTTGTCTATTTCTTTTTTGAAGAACTATAATATCTGGGTTTGGCAAGGACGTGTAAAGAGCTTGGAAGTCACTTTTCCCTTATACCTCACAATAGAAACTCCAAACAAACAAACAAAAAATAGCTGTGTTTCTTAGGCTCATCTGAGAATTGAAGTCTCAAGCCTGGAAAGATTGGGAATATACAGATTCTTCCTTGAGATCAGTTCATCAGAGCCAGAGCTGCTGGGGAAAATGACTGGTAAGAACAGTTAAGTGATAGCTTTCACAAATCCCTGGAGGTTTAGTGTGCACTAGCTGGAAAGTTCAAAACTCCTAGGGACTCAGTAGCTTGGGGACCCCCAAACTTTAACAGGTTCTTAGCTTCAAGAGCACCCCTGGTTTCTTTCTGTGAAGATTTGGGGGGAGGATTACCTCAAGTTACAAGAAGAAAGGCCAAATTATGAAATACTAGGACCAAAGGCCTCCCTTCCAAAGTAGTCTACAAGAGTTTGCAATGATTTGGGGGAGAAATATGCTCTTTGTGCCTAGAAACACTTCTACAATTCCAATAAACACTTCAAGAGATCATGGATCAGTGACAAAGCCCACTAAAATCCGGACACCTGATTGTACTGTTATAGGGGACTGCTAGTTTTAATATTTCAGCACCATGTTATCAGACTCCAGTAAAATAAATGAAGTGTACCAGGCTTCAAGAGTCAGACTCCAGTCTAAGAAGGAAATTGCAAGGAAACCCAAAAACAACATGCCCCCAGACCACAGGGAACTTGCATTAGAAATTAGTAGCAGAAAGATACCTGCAAAGGCCCTAGACACTTGCAGATTAAATGGAATATTTAAAAAAACATGCAAATCAAAGATGTGTCTAGAAAAAATTTTAAAATATCTTGTAAATACAATTTACCAAAACTTCGAGATGCAGAGAAAACAATGATCAGAGAGAAATGTGTGGCAATGGGTCTGAACATGGAGGAGGAACTCAATGCAGTAGTTACAACACTTACAGTCCAAAACACTAACAAGAACAATGCTACTAAGGATGAGAGGAACAGGATTTCTTATTCATTGTTGGTGGGAATGTAAAATGGAATAGCTGTTTTGGAAGACAATGTGAAGGTTTCGTACACAACTAAAGATACTTTTGCTATATCACCCTTGCTAGTTCTCAAAATGATTTGAATTACTAAAACTTGTGTCTACAGAAAAGCAACAGGTATTTGCAGCAACTTTATTCAAAATTGTATAAAGTTGGACCAATCAAGTTATCCTCTAGTAGGTGAGTGGATACAGTCCATGGCACCCAAGTGACACAATCCTACTTGGTGCTGAAAACACAAATGAGCTATCAAGACCCTAAAGTACACAGAGAAACTTTAGCAACATAGTTAAGTGAAAGAAGTAAATTGGAAAACATTATATATTACATAGATTCTTATTGTATGGCATCCTGGGAAAGGCAAGCTATAGAGACAGCAGAAAGGTCCATGGTTTTCTGAGTTTTGAAGGAAAGAAAAATGAACTGATGAAACACGTAGGACTGGAGAGGCAATGAAATTATTCAGACTGATACTGGAAGACTGGATATATGTCTTTATTCAATGGCATGCAACACAAACTGTAGTCTACATAGTTTGAGTTATACTAACATGCTAATGTAGATTTATCCATTGTGCCAAATGTTACATCTGATACAGGGTGTTTATAGAGGGGAGGATATGTGTATATGGGAGAAAGAGGTACATGGGAACTTTTATTTCTAAAATTAACTGTGGACCTAAATGTGTCCTAGAAAGAAATCTTATTCATAAAACATTTTGTTTTCTATGGTGTTTCTATACACCAAAGAATCAATAATATAAAAATAAGATATTCTTTTTTTTTTAAATGTAATCTTCTTCTTTTGTTGTTGTTATTGCAAGATGAAACTTTAACCTGACAGTAGCACTTAAAGTTGTGCAGGGGCACTGACCCCTTTCAGAGTTTCCTACCAGGTAAAAGGAAGTTCTGAAAATAATTGGATTTACTACAGTCTGGTCCACTGACTGTGGACCAGGGAGAATTAGTCAAGAAAAGCCTGGTGGCCTGCCCTCCTGTCATTTAGAGATCCAGTTTTGTGCACAGCTCTTATAATCACCATTTCCTAAGGCTGAAACTACAAGCTCATCTCCTTTGCGCTCTCCACAGAAATGCTGCTGTGAAAGATGTTCCCACCAACTTGGACCCTAGTGTCTGCAAGGGTGGTACCAGGATCAGCAGGCTTCGTCTTCCCTCATCACCCAGCCTGTCTTCACAACCTTAGCCCCACCCAGACCATAGCAACCACTGCCCTGAGTGTGTGCATGTATTTCACTAGGGAGGTAAAGAAAATGCTCTGAGGTTGAGAAATTTTAAAGCAAAAGGGTGAATCCCCTCTGTTTAAAACTGTTGGTGAATTCTCCCACAAGGCCCCTGCTGGGCCCCATTAGGCTTGATAGCTATGGAGGTGTGCTCATCGTTGGCCATAGTCTGCTTCAGAAGCTTGTGGTTTAACTCTGGCTGCAACTGCCCACACTGGAGACACCCCCACCCCCACATGGTTCCCAGCATGTACTCGGACCTTATGCTTTTATAACAGTTCCCACTCAGAAGAGCTCTTTTGGGGAGAATTCCCACTCAGGAGAGCTCTTTTGGGAGAACCCCACTTGTCCACTCTTTCCCTGGTTTGTCAGATGTCATTCTAGTGGTGTTAAGTGTTTTTACAAATCAAGACACTCTCCAACTACTGTTTGCCCTCTGTTTAAGCCTCCTGTCCTATGTTTCTTACTGTAATTAGATGCACGCAACAAATAATTACTCGTATTCTCTCTGAATTATCAGTCCCTTGTGTAAAAGAACCCATCTATCTAATCTTTGTTTTCCTACAGCTTGATAGAGTGTGAGGAACCTACTAGATATTTAATACTTATTTCTTGATTAAATGAACACATTTTTATTGAGTTACCTCATGAGGTTTCCTATTTGTCTTTATACCAGATAGACTGAGTAGTACCAAAATAATATAACTCCTTAAACACACATATGTGTGCGCACGTGTGCATGCACACACACACACACACACACACACACACACACTTATAAACATATTTGAGAAAATGGCAACATTGAATGTATGCACAAAGTCAATAAGCTAAGGCATACAATGTGGTCTGCCATCTTGAGTTCCATCTCTGTCTTTTACTGTCCATTGTTTTTAAGCAGATGTATTATCTGTATGTCAAGAATATGTGAGTTAGAGGGAGGTTTTTAAATGTCAGACTCCAGGGTGGCCTTTTCTAAGTTGCAGAAGACAAGAAGAGTATGAATAAATGTTAGAGAGCCATCTCTTTTGGCTGCTTCCTTCCTATATGAATTCCCTAAGTGGCAATTTGTGCTTCTACTCTTGTGCAATTCTGCTTGTTTTCAAATTCCTTCTGATCAAGCTCCAGTCTATGAATGCTGAATGCATCCTGAATACTGTAATATAGATAATGCACTCCCCTTCCCTTGAAGAACTCTAAACTTTCTGACATCTTTATGTAGACAAATTCAGTCTGATCTCCAGTTTAAGGAAAGGCAACATTATTTCTGGCCCTAAGTGTGATGTCTGTGGAGGTTCAAGGAAGCCTCCCAGGGCCTGCTTCTCCCTTACAGCTTTCCTTACTTCGGGCCTTGATGGCAAACAGAATAGAGCATTCCAGCTCTGCAGATAGTCAAAGAAACAGGCCGCATCCTTTCTAAGTCTCCTGCTCTCTTAGCTGCCTTCCTCCTCTCCCTTTGCATCTCTGTGTCTTTTGAAGTTTCCATCCTCCTGGACATCTTGTCTCCATTTATTTTTATCTAAGTTGAAGCCTGGAGTTTGGGTGCTTGCTATTTATTTATTTATTTATTTATTTATTTATTTATTTATTTATTTTTCAGAATACAGGACTATTAATTTTCTAGCTCTACCAAAGCTTTTATTTTATGAGTTTAAACTGTCAGTAAGTTTGGTATTTTTTGGCAACCAATGTATAATTGTGGTTCTTATTGAGTGTATAAACCACAAAACATTCCTTTTGTGAATTGCTATTGATTTCTGAACCACAAGCACAGGAAATTACATTTACACTCCTAGGATCTACCTTGCTAGACTCATTCCGCCCTTAATCCCAATCCATTGTAACACTTTCTGCCATGAATCCATCATACTTTACATTGATTATGCCTCTCATTGTTTTATATTCGTAGTTTTGTTAGTCTGAGAGTCAGGATAGGATGGATATAGTGAAGGAGAAACAATTTCTTAATTGAAGAGACTTATAACATCAAAAGGATTGTTTGTGCCTTGTGCTACGTGTCCATTGTGTATTGGTTGGGTCTCTGTTTCTAGCTTCCCTGGGAGTCAGGCTGAGTAAAACCTTCATTTCCACTGAAGTCAATTAACATGGAAGAAGGAAAAATGATTTTGGGAGATTTCAAAATTAGCAATTAGAAGTAAGACATTACTTTAGCCTAGAGGTGTCAGGGGTGGAAGTGATTTAAGTGAGAAGTGTCTTCCATAGACTTATGTATTTTTTAAACACCTGGTACCCAGTTGGTGGTGTTGTTTTAGGTTATAGAACTTTAAGGATATAGATCCTTGCTGAAGGAAGTGCACTCTGGGAGTAGACTTTGAGAGTTTGTAACCTTGTCCCACTTCCAATTCACCCTCTGCTTCCTATGTACAGGCAAAATGGGATGGGTCAGTCAAGAGTCCTGCTCTTTCTGCCATACTTGAGCCCACTATTATGAATTCTAGCCACCTGGACTGTAAGTCAAAGTACACTTTCTTCCTTAAGTTGCTTCTGGTCATGATATTTTATCTCAGGAACAGAAAAGTAACTAACACACTTTTGCTCCTTGGCTGGAATAATTTTATATACTTGCCAACTACATGGAGGATAGAAATTACAGTTCTATCATGTAGTCATAGATATTTCATGAACTGTGCCAAAGACAACCAAGCATAATCTTTATGCTACTGATATAATAGTTAATAAAAAAGATTTGCTGTGTAAAACAAAGACCTAGGGAATATTCTTATAATGTATTCCAGGAGATCTGTAGCATTCTGAGGACCGAGAAATAAATATACGTTTCTGGGATTCAAGGTTTTTCTTTTTCAGTTTAGAAATCATATCAAGATAATTTAAGAAATAAATCTCTATAATTTAAAAATTCTAAAAAAAATCTTATCTTGCTTATCTACTCCAATAATGTTACCTTTGCCATTTATTAGTGTTTCTGAAACCCTTGCAGCTTACAACAATCATGGCTTCTGTTTGTAGATCACTCTTAGATTCCATGAGGTATGGGAACTGGAAGAGCTTTTGAGGAAAGACACATGCAGAGAAGGAATATACAGTTTATAGTGCTGAGAGCATATATGGGGGGGCAAATGTATTCACTGTGATGAACATCATGATCAAAGTGACTTATGAAAGAATAAGTTTATTTTGGTTTATGGTTCCAGATGGGGAGTCCATAGTGTCCAGTGAGGCATGGCAGGTGACTGAAGCAGGAAGCTGAGGGATCATATATCCAACCACAACAGAAAGTAGAGAGCAAAATGGATGCAGGGCAAGGCTATACACTCCCAAAGCCTTCCCTCAGGGATGTGCTTCTTCCGGCAAGGCTATACCTTTCAAAGATTCCATGTCCTCTCCAAACAGCACCATCAATTGGGAACCACAAGTTCAAATAACTTGAGCCTATGGGGGACATTTCTCATTCAAACCACAACGAACAAAACAGAATATTATCTTTGAACAGCATGGTGGACTTCTTGGCAGTAAGTGTTAGGTGAGTGATCTATGTTTAGTAGATAGTGTTACTGTTTCCAGTTTCTTATAGCCTTTTTTTTGAAGTAGAATTTTATGCTTTGGGACTTTGGACTTCATGTGTCATTTTGGCCAATAAATTGTGGTAGAAGGCATGTATTTCAAGAGGAAGCATTAAGAAATGTCACTGGATCTGTTGTTGTTATTTCTCTAACTATTCTTGAATAGCATGTACCAAGTCTCTTTTTCAGCCTGGATTCAAAAACCAAGACACAGAGTGACTGCAGCCAACATCTATTAATCTGTAAGGCATTTGGGAAATAAACTTCTGTTATAAGCCACGAAGATGATGAGTTATTTATTTCTTGTTTTTTAAAATTATTATTATTGTTATTATCATTATCATTATTTTATATCCTCACCACAGTTTCCCCTCCCTCCTTTCCTTCCAGTCCCCCCTCCACCTCCTCTCTATCCCCCATCCACTTATCCATTTTTATTTAGAAATGGGCAGGCTTATCATGGATACCAACCAAACACGGCATATCAAGTTGCAGTAAGACTAGACACCTCCTCTCCTATTAAAATTGGACAAGGCAACCTAGTTGCCTTGAGGAATAGGGTCCCAAAAGCTAACAAAAGAGTCAAAGACAGCCCCTGCTCCCACTGTTAGGAATCTTACAAAAAGACCATATTACACAACTATAATACATATACAGAGGGTCTAGGTCAGCCCCATGCGGGCTCTCTGGTTGTCGGTTCAGTCTTTGTGAGCCCCTATGAGCCCAGGTTAGTTGATTATGTGGGTTTTATTGTGATGTCCTTGACCCCTCTGGCCCATACAATCTTTCCTCCTCTTCTTCCATAGGCTTCTGCAAGCTCCACCTAGGGTTTGGCTGTGGGTCTACATTTGTTTCCACCAGTTGCTGGATGAAGCCTCTCTAATGACAGTTTGGGTAAGCTCCAGTCTACAAGTATAGCAGAATATTTTGGGCAGATGATGAGTTATTTGTAATCACATTAGTTAGTAAACAATAACTGGTACAGGAAGCTGGCTAGTAGGTGTGGTGATACTTTGTATGTGTTCTAACAAATAAAGCTTGCCTGAAGACCAGAGGGCAAAGCCAGCCACTAGTTAGCCATAGAGGCCAGGCATTTATGGCACACACCTTTAGTCCCAGAACTTGGGAGGCAGTCAGATCTCTGTGAGTTCAAGGCTACCCTGGGATACACAAGACTGATCCAGTCTAAAAGAGAAACAGAGCCAGGCAGTGGTGGCACACACCTTTGATCCCAGCACTTGGGATCTCATGCCTTTAATCCCAGCACTAGGAAGGTGGAGACAGGAAGTGATATGGCTGGGCAGAGAGAGAAATATGAGGCAGGAGGAGACAGTAGTTGAGAGCCCTTTTGGCTGAGGATTGCGTAGAGGTAAGAACTAGTGGCTGGCTAATCTGCTTCTGTGATCTTTCAGGATTTACCCTGATATCTGGCTCCAGGTTTTTATTAAGACCAATCAGGATTTGTGCTACAAGTAGGTTATATAGAACTAGCCTTGAGACCCAAGGTAATGAACCATCAAAAACTTTTAAAAGAGGGGTTTTAAGTTTACAAAGATTATTAAATACAGTGAAAAAATCAAGAAATATATAAACTGAAAGGCCATCTGTTTTGGAGACCAAGTTTATTCATGTAAAAAGCTTTTATAAATAAGAAAGAATTGGTTAATGGTAAGACATTTTCCTGAAACATTGATTTCTAGCAGCAAATTCAGTGTTGGCTATAGAAACTGACTGTAATGTTTGTGTACTAGAAAAACCAATTCCAAATTAAGGGGACAAAGAAGAAATCAGGGATGAAAAAATGAAGACAACCCAAAGGAGGGACTTTGATGAAGATACTCTTTCTTAGATAAATAGCTTTGTTGATGTAGGTCTCTGTGTTGAGCTCTGAAAAGGTAGGATTTCATGATCCCAAAATGGGTCCAGGGTGGACTCTGACGGCTTCATTGTAGAAAGGGTACCCAAGTCACGCTCTCAATAAATAGCGCTGTCATGCACAGACTCCTTACTCGCACAGGGAGGAAACCAGACAGAGAGTGCCCATCCAGGCATCAAACACCATCACCTTGATTGATTGCAAATAGCTCACTAGAACTGGAGGAAAGGGCCTACAGGGTGGAGACCAAGCTTCCTCTTTTGGCTAATAATACAAGATGATAAAATACATTCTGCCAAGTGCTTTGGTAGTTGTGTTTTTCAGAAAAAAAGTCCTTCACAGCTCTCATCATCACATTTCTCCATGTCATTGGAGCCATGGGATTGAGATACATTAATCTCCACTTCTCAGCAAGTTACAAGAGGCGGAAATGACAGAATTCTCAGAACTTCTGCTGGAAGAAATTCTGCCTTAACATATTTGTAGGAAGAAACAATGATCCAGGATGGCACGACGAATTTAATACTTACCTGGAAACAAAATCTCACCCCATATTCTTCAGCAATGATTTTCAAATCGTTGTGGGAGCTGATTGGCTTGAACTTTCCCTGACACACCATTCTAACCCATGCCTTATGCACGCTTTGTTCTTGATGGCAAACAGTTGTCTGTCCTTCAAGGTGCATGCTAGGAGTTCTGTTTTAAATGTTCCTGACATGCTGTGTGATTTCTATTCGATCACTTTGCACTTTAATCAGCGAGTCTCTCTGTCTTTCTCCTCTACTACCATTCAACATCACTGGAGAAAGGATCATGTACAATTTTGACTTGGTATCCTTGGAACCTGATAGCCTGTCTGGTACAAGGAAGGTGCTAAATTAATATTAAATGAAGGACTTTATACTTTCTCTACAATCTCCTTTTCCTCCATTTTTATTTTGGGAAAGGGTCTGTCCCCAGATCTGGTTTTCCTGTCTTTTACTGAACTCTGCAACTATTTCAAGAATTCTAGAATGACTCCAAGACAGGAATGATCACATGTCAGAAATCAGAGGGTCTGGGCTCCAAGTTGCTGTTTGCTTTTAAAAAAGAAAAGCCTAAGGCTGGTCTTCAACTTGTTATCCTCTGCCTCAGCATACCAGTTTGCTTCCTTGAGGGACAAGCTAATGTGGAATTTGTTCTCTGCATTATATAGAGCACTGTGGTCTATAATCCAATAGGGGTCTACAAATCTGCATAGTGAAGGCAAAGGGAGAACAAGCTAGCATCAATAACACAGCTAGCCAGTGCTCAGGTATTTGGCAGAAAACAGTCTGAGTACCACACTGATTTGCCTTTTTGATCATGCCCTAGCTAAGGTGGTTGCTTTCAACCACAAAGGCAAGTTTTCATGTTTGATTTCAATGGACATGGTTGAACTACCTGCCTTGCCAGCAGATGGCAATTTGGGGTATGCCACTTCTCTTACTAGATTTTTCCTTAGTTGTGTCTCCACAGAGAGGACTATTGTACAGGGAAGATTATCAACTTTGGAAGTAAATGCCCAGGCTTTGTTTTGGTTGAAAGATGGCACTTTTTCTCCATGTACATTACATTTTATATTTATAACTTTGCATAGATTATATATCTCTGACTATTTTTTTAGACCTGGAACACATCTTATTTTTTCAAGAATCATTAAAAAGAAAAAAAAAA
>LZPO01077927.1:0-11430 GCA_001675575.1 Neotoma lepida
TCTCCTTAAAAATTATCTGCACTAACTGGTTTGCCATGATTGTTCGTGTGTGTGTGTGTGTGTGTGTGTGTGTGTGTGTGTGTGTGTGTGTGTATACCTGCATTTGTAGGTCAGAGGTCACTTGCAGTTATGCTTCAGAAGCCATTCACCTTATTTTCCTGTTTTCTGTTTCAGAGACAAGGCCTTTCACAGAGACGTGGGTGTGCTCGTTATTACGCTAGCCTGTCTGAGTAGGGAACCTGGAGGAATTCCTCCTTCTTTGCCTCTCTGGTGCTACAATTCCATGCACGAGCCACCAGGCTCAGGAGATCAAACTCAGGTCCCTGTGTATCACAGTTAGTTTTGACTGTCAATCTGACACAGATTACAGCCATCTGAGAAGAAAGCCTTGGCTGAGGAGTTATATAGATGAGATTTGCTTGTGGAAATGTCTGTGGAGGATTGTCTTGGTTGTTCATTGATGAAAGAGGGCCCCAGCCTACTGTGGGCAGTACCATCTCCATGCAGGCTGTCCTATGCTGTATAAAAACGTCAGGTAAACACGAGCCTATCAGCTAGCCAGCAAGTAGCATTCTTCCCTGGTTTCTCTTTCAGGTCCCTCCCCTGATGTTTGTCATTGATGGATTGTGATCTGGAAGTGTCATCCAATAAACCCTCTTCTTCCCTAAACTGCTTTTGGTCAGAGTGTTTTTATCACAGCAACAGAAAAGAAAGCAGGACTCCACGTTGGCATGTGTGTACATGCGCGCGCATACACACATACACAAAGTTTACACCTTTATGTTTGATTTAAAAGTGAAAATTATCAAAGGTACCTACTTGTATTCTATATTGTGTTTTTAATTATAATTCAGAAAATACTGTTACACATAATAGTTTATTTCTTCTGTGCAGGGTAACAACGTAGTGTTATGATACTCATATTAGATAAGGAAACTAACAAGAGCTAAAAAAGAATTTAAACTAGTTTCAGAGTGGAAACAATGACCAACAATCACAAGGCAATGAAAAACAGACTCATTAAAGCTAGTTGATGGGTCTCCTGGACATCTCTACAGTTTCCATACATTGTTGACTCTTCCTTCATTATGAGCAAGTGTAAAACAATCAAGCACTGGATTTTGCAGACAGGATTGCAGTGGACTCAACCTCCAGAACCATGGGCCAAGGAAACTTGAAGGTTTTTTTTGTTTTTTGTTTTTTGTTTTTGTTTTTTGTTTTTTGTTTTTTTGAGACAGCGTTTCTCTGTGTAGCTTTGCACCTTTCCTGGAACTCACTCGGTAGCCCAGGCTGGCCTCAAACTCACAGAGATCCGCCTGCCTCTGCTTCCCAAGTGCTGGGATTAAAGGCGTGCGCTGCCACCACCGGCCCAAGGATACTTGAAACCAGAGACAGACAAGCACCATCTTGCCAAAGCTAGGTTCTCAGAGTAAACAACGGATCGATAGGTGGGTTACAGAGGGCACTTTGTGTGTTATAATGCAGTCATGAGAGAGAACAAGAAAATAAGGGGAAGGCAGTTACAGAATGTCCTTTCCATATCTGTTGTGGGAAAGGACTTCATGGCACGGAGCATTAGAATACTCTGCTCTGGAGAATGAAATCCAACTGCTAACTCTTTGGGGCCTATCATCTAGATCCAACTACCAATATTTGCACACACCCTTGGATTGACAGGTTTTACACCAATGGGCTCCTTGTATTTTTCACTCTTAACTGGATTTAACCAATCAAAGACATTGACTGAAAATTAGAGAGATGAGACAAAAGGTATTAGAGTATTCACTTCCTCTCTGCATGGCACCATTGTTTCCTAAGCCAATAGCAACTTCCCATAAAGACTACCCTCTGTGTTCCTTCGCTGTTCCCTCTTCCTTTTACACCTAGGATTTTCTTGGCTAAATCTAAGGTCATAATTTATTACCACTTGTTGGATCCTCAAGTCCTTGTCATGCATGTTTAACAGTCCCTGTTCACAAATCACCCCACTCTAATTCATTCCTTCTGAGTCTCGGGTCACAAAGACTGTGAAAGTGGGTTTCCTCTAGCTTGGGTAAGTTCCAGACCGCACAAGAGATTGCTCAGAACAAAAGCTGTTTAAGCCAATGATAACTGCTTTAAAGAAATCTTCTTCCTTTACAGTATTGAGAAACCCATGTGCTTTCTAGGCTTATAATTTATGGTCTTAAATCAATGAGGACTTACTTGTCTGTGATATATCAGTTTTGCTTTCTACTTAGTTCCTCTTGCCTGAAGATGATGGCCAATCAATGAACAACAGAAAGACATCAGACCTGTCATAGGAGAACACCCTTTTATTTACAAACACCATACTGTGCTCAGAATTATCAGTGACATGTGTGCTCACCAAGCATATAGCTTTATTGATATAATGTGAGCAAATTGTCTGTAATTGAGGATCCCAGGAACACATATATATTTGGGTTAAAATGACTCTTCTCACTCTACTTTACAATAAACTCTTAATGTAGTTCTAGTCACAATAGAAATCTCTGAACTTTCAGTTCAGTCTCTATTTCTGGAACTACAGAAGGAGAAAATAACTTTATAGTAATTCTAAAATTTTGTGATTCTGGTCAAGTTGGAACCCAATGGCACATACTCAAAAAGTTTTTCTTTGCGTTGATCTAGGGCCAGGGTTCAGAAGGTAAGGCCTAGTAGAAAGAAGTTACGTCATTGGGAGCATATCTTTGAAGGGAATATTGACATCCTTGCCCATTCCTGTCTCTCTCTGCTTCTTGGCACCACAAAATGAGCAACTTCTTCTACTAGAAGCTCTCTCTGTAATGCCTCACACAGACACAGAGGCAATTGGGTGTCAGACCCACGGATTGAAACCTGAAATGAAGCTAAGACAAACCTTCCTCCTAATATACTAATTATCTCATGTATTTTTTTTCCAAGACAGAGAGGTGGCTAACACACCCACTTTTCATTAAGCATTATGTTCATTCTAGAAAAGACCAGGAACTTGAAGTCAGGAAGATCAATGTGCAAGCTCTTTGTCTGATTACATACTGTGTCATGAGGGAGAAGTCACTGGCAGGCTTCAGTTTTCTCATTAGTAGTCAACATTGTAAGAATGAAGTAGTAGTACATAATTTATTTCCCTGTAATGTACCAGTCACACTGTAGGTATTTACTAATTATGAGCTACAGTCACTTTCTGCTTTGCAAAGATAAATAAATAAAAAAGAAAAGTTATTTTACAATTGTGGAGCATCATGAAAATTTCCACAAAAGATACTTGTCTCTCTGTCATTTGCAAAGAGGCAAATGCTCTCTTGTTTGTTTTCTGTGGATGAGATATGTGACTTCATTTAGCCTATGGTATATTAACACACAAATGGAAGCTTGAAAATCACCTGAAGATGAGAACTTTTTCCCTTGTGGTATTTGTAACTTGGAGCCCATTGTGCCAGTGTGTGAAAGACACTAAACTATGCTCTGGCAAACTCGACATCAGATAATCAGCCACAGATAATTTGTATGAAGCAGCAGCTTCATATACTGACCCACCAATTACCTCACTGACTAACATGAGTACAAGCTTGGCCAATGGTTATCAACTTAGCCATAAAGCTTTGTGATACACTGCAATGACTAAGTGATACGCAAACTAAAATTTCTATGCTCTGATTTCTGCTATGATAAGTGTCTGTCCAGTCATGCCTACCACAGTTCTTTTTGGTTTATGTCCAGCTTTGCAATCTTGGAATAAAAAGGACTATGTTGGTTCCTTAAGTTCTGGAAGGTAATGGTGTACACAAGGAGTCTTGTGGATCTGAGAGTAAATGGGAAGGGCATTCTCCCTGGTGTTAGGAAAAGAATCAGTTTAAGGAGGAGAGAAACAACATGTAAAAGGGGTAATTGCATGGGAGAAGCCATATTGATCATAATAATCAAAGATGGTTTAATGCTGTCAAAATAAAGCAAGGTTATTATTATTATTATCATCATCATCAATTAATGAACTAATGGTTCATAAGTTATTATTAAAGCCAAGTACTGCCAAAATAGCAGTTTTCTAGCAGATGGCTGCATATTCAGCCATACCCACCTGCACACATATGAGTATCCTGTTTCCACACACACATGAACATAAACTTGCTCATAAAATAGGATGGGAAAATGTGAAGTGATTATGATTTTAAGATATTGTATTCACATATGCAAAATTGCTCAGGTGATTAATGAAGTTATTACAAGTACTATTCAAGAAAGTATGGTAGGCACATGTAATACAAATTAATTCCTTTTTAAAATCAATGACTGCTTACAAGATTTAGCAATGAAACTACTTATCATGTCAACTAAATCTTCAAAATACTCAGAAATAAACTAAATGAGAAATGGATGAAACTCAGAAAAATAATAAATTTTTCCTATGAAACATAAAATATGACCTGAATCACAGAGAAGAAACTTCTTTCTTGGATGAGATAACCAAAAATTGTAAAGATGTCAATTTCCCTCAAGCCCTCTTCTTAGTGCTGTGCACTCGCATCAAAACCCTAATGTGTTTTTTAAAAACCTTGACAACCTGATAATAACTTTTACCTGGAAGAATAAATTCATGAAAACAGACAGAAACACTATGAGTAAGAGTAGTGGAGGAAGACTGCTTTGCCACATGTGGAAATTTAAGGTAAATTGCTAAGTAATTAAAATAGTGTGTGTGGGCTTGCAGGACCAACTGATACACCATTAGAAAATGATAGAAATTCAGGAGATCTGCCCATATGCATATGGAGTCTATGTTTCACAAAGCTTGCATTTCTTGGCAGAAGGAAAGATAGATTATTCAACAATTGATTTGGCATTTAGAAATGAAATTAAGAGCAACCGGAAGCCTCTTAAGTAACATCAAAAAATACAGCTGCAAAAATACACCAGCAGGATTAGATGGTGGAATAGGAGGGGGCCTCAGAATAATCTTACAATTTGGAGGTAGAAGAGCATAATAAAGAGATAAGAAACAAGATAGTAGAAATGGGGGAAAAGCTGAAAATTAGCCAAATAAAAACACCATTTAACTTATGCTTTAAGACAAATTATAAACAATAAAATATTTTCCAATTAAGAAATTATGTGCATGATTTCTAAAAAGAAATCATACCAATCAAATTTTAAAGCTTTGTTTAAAAACGATAGCAAAATGAGGGCTACTGGCACAGCTTAACCAGCTGAACCAGCTTAACTAGCTTAACCAGCTTGCTGCTCTGCATTTCGAGAGGACCAGAGATCAGTTTCTAGAATCCATGTGGGCTGACGCAGAAGCACCTGTAACTCCAGTCACAGGGGGGATCGGATTCTCTCTTCTGGCCTCATACTATCAGGCATGTGGATACCAGGCATGTGGCAAATAGTCACACAGACACTCTCATACACATTAAAAATAATAATAAAAAATCTGAATTAAAAAGCTATTAAAGGTCATGAACCAGCCCAGTGTGGGAGAATAAATATATTTAAATCAAGGTTGAGGGTGTAGACTCTTACTAGAAGAGAAATACAGGCTTTGAAAAGATGTTAAATTTTATATCGCATTCACAAATAACTTTATAAAATAGGAAATATACATCTCTAAAAATAAAATAATCAGATACATCATTTTTTTCCTGTGCAGTTAGTATTTTTTAGGTTTCCCTTGTTATAATAACTCAGTTTCTTTTTGCAAATACCACCCACATGGAAAATGAGTGAATTTGACTGACAGAAAATAATGTAACAAAGACAAAGGTTTGTTTGGATCTAGAAATACACAAGTAATTTTGATGATTCTAGCTCTCTATTTCCATGTACCTATTTGCAGTGGAATAAATACTGAAAAAGAGAGAAAACATTTAGCAAACTTTACAGTGATTTGAGAGAATCATTTTTACACCCATTGAATTTAGTAAGCAAAGACAGTGGCTTCTGCGTGTTTTAGCTATTTCATCTCTTTTCAGTGATTTATGTGTACGATATTTTACAAAACTAACAATCCTTTTTCTTCTCCTTTCTTCTTTCCATCTTCCCTCGCCTTTACATCCCGCTCTCTCTGCTCCTCTCCTCCCGTTACCTCCCTGCTCTCTTTCTTTTTCCCCTTCACTCTCTCCAGTTTAGGATCCAGCATGGTGGCTGAGCTACATGCAATGATTGAGGGAAACAGAGCCACACAAGGAACACTGGCGATCATGTGACTGAATATCCAGCATAGATGAGAGACCCATTATGTTAAATGAGGTCTTGTAGTAATTAGGCAAATAAGCAAATATATTTAATGTAATAGAGGTAAATTTCTTATTATAAGAGAAGATGTTTATGACCATGGTAAAGGCAGAAGACCAGAAAGAACTATCACATTGAATTAAAATTGGGGACACTGGTATGAATACACAAATAAAAGAAATAGTGATTTGTGTATTAATACTGAACACATGTACATATAGTTACATATATGTGTATTACATACATAGAATATATATACCATTTATTCAGCATGATTATGCATATTAAATGTATTGCATATATAATTACCATTTGTATTTGAAATTATGATATGTATATCTGCTTATAACACAAATATTTATAAATTATATAGCATGCATATTATATATGTATTCATTAATATATTACTTATTATTTAAAATATGCAATAAAAATGTGCATATAATTAATGCACTATATATTATATTGCATTATGATATGTATTACATTATACTTTGTTGCATAATGTGTTACTATTTCATGAATATTAATATACATCATTTTATCTATATAGTACCATATAAGTATATTTTTACAATTGTACCCACTGAAAGGGCTTGCTATTAATAACTGGTAGCTGACTGGCTAAAATTTTGTTTGGAAAAGATGACCTAAAAGAGTTGCCTAATTGGAAAAGATTTTCCCTGAAAAGCCAAGAGTGAGATGTCACTATATCACAGCCTCTGGAAAATTCTAAGTATTTACCATATTGGTGATGTCTACAACTATGTTGTGACAAAAGACTTGGCAGAAACAACCTACAGGCATAAAAAATACATATTTTGGTGTGTGGTGTCAAGCCTGGAGGGATATAATAGAGCAAGGCAACTCAGTCCGCGGCAGCCAGGAGGCAGAGAGGTGTGTGTATACAGGAAGTGGACAGGGAGCGTATAGTCTCTGTGACTCCATTTTTCCTTCAATAACCCCCCACCTTATACCTTTCACCATCTCCCAATTATGTCCTCATACTATGGTTCATTCTTCAGGTCAGGGACCTGGTGATTTAGTCTTCTTGGAAACAGCCTCAAAGACCCACCCAGAGGTTTGCATTCCTATTCACTGATATCGGGCCTAATGCACAATCCAAGTTAACTATTACACTCCCACTAACTTTCTTTGGGTTACTGGGTAACATTAGGGGATCGAGGACCCAAGAGCAGGAAAATTTATGAGAATAAGTCCAAGCAGGAGTCGGGACTGGAGAGCCATAACCTGCAGGTGGCAGTGTGACAGCCCAATGGAGAAGAGGGGCATAGAAGAACTTGATGGGCCAAAGCTCCCTTGGGAGGAGTTTAATACAGTTGAGAGCACAGCTGGTGAGAAGCTGTGGTCAGATCCTGTGCACTCAGATACTGTGAGTAGTAGTCATGACTCTTGGTTTAAATATCTGTGGAGGATCCGCATCCTTTACTGGACATTCATCCACCCCCCATCAAATACTCCTGCTGGCTGTACCACCGTGCAGTCATGCTGCAGACTAAATGGGCCCACCTTACATGATCACACTAAAGAGAAGGGATGGAGAAGATATTTATCAGAGGAATAGGAGGAACAATTTCACAGCAGTGTGATAGACGTAAAGCTCTAGGTGAACAGGGGGTGGTGGCACATGCTGAGATTCTAGCTCATGGAAAGCTAAGACAGGACGATTGTGAGTTCAAGGCCTTTCTAATCTAAATAGCCAGTTCAAAGCTGTGCTGAGTTACATAGCAAGACTTTGTTTCTCAAACAACACGAGGACTATGTCTGACTGCTTCAAAGCAGACAAGGAAAAACGATGTGATATGAGGAGCCCAGGAATGATCCCAAAAGCCAGTTCTCATGCCAAGAGCTGAAAATGATTATGGGATTAGTCTTCTGTATTTGGGGTTCACTGTCAAGTTCTGGTTTGGGGTGAAAGACGTGGGACATTATTTTTCCAGGCTTTACTCACTTTTGGGGAGAAGAGAATCTTGAGGCGTTCCCCTGGAGCTTTCCTTACTTTGCAGAACACTGCCGCTGACTTCCACTGGTGAGATCCAAGACCAAGCCTTCTGAAACAAGCAAAAACAAAAAGAGTTCCTTTCTGGGGTTTTCACTTCTAAGGAAGGAAAAGGAGCCCTAAATAAAACACAACCCACCTATCAATCAGTAGAAGGAAAACGGAAGGTGAATCAGAAGAAACAACTTTTTAGACTGTATCTTTAAAAATATTCTATTGCAGAACAGTATTAGCCAAGTTTCTGTTCACAGAACCTAGGGGACTTACATTCCTCCAAAGGAGATGCTTGTAAATCAGTTCTGAGTGCTATTACAAAACTCCTTAGGCTGGCTAATGCACAAGCTACAGGGATTCAGAGTTCACTGCTCTGAGGCTCAGAACGCACAAGACCAAAGTGCTAACAGCATCAGTGTCCAGAGAGGAACTATTTCTCATAGAAGCTGCTTTCCTGCTGAGTTCTCCTGAGGCCAGAAAGTGGACAGGCTGCCTCTAACTTCTTAAGGCATACAATGTCCATTTTGAGTGATCACAAACCAGGAAGTTCTCTCAAGAGATAAGGTGATCCGAAGCATGGATGTTAAACTGTAAGCATCATCATTGCACTTACTATCTTTATAGCACTGAGAGGCAGAGAAAGAAGCATGAACTATCCCTGTTTAATAACTTATTAGCGAAGTTTATTTTTTTTGTGGAAAGAGAGTAGGAAAAACAGCAGTATCCATTCAGGTGGATGGGCTTTAGAAATCTTCACAGGAGGCTGAAGAAGAAGGAGCCTTCCTTTACCACTAACCAGCAGCTCAGTGCCTGTGAGGAGACTCATACAGCAGGAAAACATAGGCTCTTGAGGGCAAGACATCCAGCAAGTGGGTTGGGAACTCTTCCTAATGTGGTTTGAACACCTAGCAAGCCAGTCACATGGGAAAGGATATCCAAGACTCTGTGACACAGAAGAACTTCCCTGCTCTGTTGTCCCAAACAAGAGGGTCAGCAAGTACCATTACTACTGCCCCTAACAAAGCAGTCAATAACCGGTTATCTAGAAGCTCTAGGGAGCAATGCTTCCTTTAATATGCAGTTTAGGAGAAAAGAAGTCAAGAGACGGATAAAGTGGCAAGTTATTCAAAGGCCTACCTGGAAAATTATGATACCTAATATATTTCTGCAGCATTTGCTTATTTACTGAATAGATACTTATTAAGGACCTACTATATGCATAAAGTGAAATAAAAATGAAACAATAGACCATAGATAGATAGATTATAAAATTATTCTCAGTCATGTTTGTACCACCTTGCCTAGGGTGCAAGAGCCTCATTAGATTTGATTTCTTTAATTAATAGCAGATAAGCAAAAATAAATGACCTTTTTGGAAGAAAATGTTCTTTTTACTAATCCGGTTCATAGATCAACCTTTTAGAAAAAAATTACTGGCTTCTGTGAAGATCGTTTCATTGAAATGTTTTCATTCAGGGTTATCTGTCTTTATAATCCTAGTAAGTTTTTGACAGCTGTCTTATTTACCCTCATATACAATTAAATTGCTCCTTATTTATGAGGTTTTATTTAAATATATAATATATGTAATATCAATAAAATGATATAGCTTATATATTATTAAATATATTTATAAGTATATATATTTTCTCTATTTACAAATATATATTCTTTTTACATATATATATAATTACAAATACATATATATTTTTAAAAAAACTTGGCCTGGGTGTCAAAAGCATTCTTTCTGCCTCTGTGACCCCTTTTCATCACTCAGTGTGATCTTTGATAAAACACTTATTGCTTCTGGGATTGTCGCCTTTGTCCTTAAAGTAACTGCAAAGAAACCTTTCCCTATAGAATGCTGTGGTAAACACGAAAAATAAAATGACTATCTCAGATGATTTCCCCCAAATCCTGACTAGTTTTCAGCTAAACTCTGCAGTCACACTGACACTCTGGATTTTCTCTAGGGCTTGCTTGCTCTGTGCAGACATATTACACTTTTGCAGAGACTTACCATGCTTTGTTTCCTCAGTTTGAGGTCCAGGGGCCTCTTACACACACTACTGCAAAACATCAATATACTCAAAAGCAAAGAAACTAACTTGAAGGTAAACCAAATGGCAACTTATTGCTGCTTTTTCTTGAAGTAAACGTGATGTGGGAACTGAATACTCTTGTAAAGACTTGTTGGTGTTCTTTAGTCAAAAAGGGACAGAGACAGCTCTAAAAGAGAAACCAAACCCAGTGGTTCACTGTGGTCATTTCAGACAAATTCTACATCGAAATTGCTACCTTCTATCATTGACTCTAAGATGTTTTGTGCCTCTTGATGGAAAGAGAAAAGCTGCCCTAAGTGATGGCTTTTGCTTTCAGTATCCCGAAAAGCCTTCATCCTGTGATGTATTAAAATATTTAATCACAATCACATGCTTCTGCCCCTATTTATACAAGTGCTTTATAATGCTGTACATTACAGCACAACCTGCCTGCTTCTTAATGTGACCTGAGGAGTCAGCCGGCATTTATTACAAATGCGAGGCAGTGTGCTTCTGGCTGAGCAATTAATCACTGACACCAAGGAATTTCTTCTCTTCAGGTGGGGAACCCATCCAAAAACGAAGAAAAATCATCGGGCTAATTAATTCTTATCTGCAAAGAGCAATTAGATAAATGACCTCAAAAAAAGACTTGTCACCCCTAGTGAGACACTCACCTTCTAAAGAGAGTGTGTCACAGCCTCTTTTCTCTGGACAAGTGACACTGTGAAATGGAGATGACAGAAATGAAGGGGAGGGGAACGATGGGGGGTGGGTTAATTAGAATGAAGGCCAAGAAGAGAGAGAGGAAGAGAGAGACAGAGACAGAGAGAGAGAGAGAGAATTTCCCATGATTCTGTACCCTGCCCTTCTTTCTCTATGAACACCGATCACAGTCAGATTTTAGAAATCATGGTGGAATCTGTGTGGTAGACGACCATCTGCCTTATTTCCTAAAAATCAAAGCCATTAGTGAGCTGTGTGCTCTCCTCCTGACTTGCCATGGCATAAGTGTTGAAGGTAGGTGAAACACTACTTAAACCAGACAAGTATGTCTTCTCTTTCTCTCTCCTTCCTTTTCATTCCCTCCTCTCCCCTTCCCTTCCTCTCCTCTCTCTCCCTTCTCTCCCCTTTCTTCCC
>LZPO01077929.1:0-11410 GCA_001675575.1 Neotoma lepida
TTTTTTTTTTTTATGATAACGAGACATGTCTGCTCCTGGCAGCACCAATCTACTTCAGAGAAGACAATGGCCACCGAAGACACTCCATATGAAGTTTAATTTCTTTGTGGCAAAATTTAGCCACTGGTCAAGAAAGTGCCCTTGTCTCGACTGCTGACAGCATGCTGTCCAAATGGACAAGCAGGACACAAAAGAAAGGACTGCTGAACCTTGGCAAGACAAGGTAGGAAGGCCCTTTAGAATATCCTGCTTCACAGATTAGTCTGTCAGCTATACTAAGCCTATAGGCTGAAGATGGATGCTCCAACGTTGCAGAGGAAACTTGAGTGACTATCCAGGCAGCCAGCTGTTTCTGTCATTTCTCATATTTTTTTGGAAGGTGCTTATTCGCACTTTCTGCTTACTTAGGTAATATTATTTCCTTTTTGGGTCTCTGAGGGAGTTGAAGACCAGATAGTTACAGTTTTCCTTGTTAACAAATTCAGAAAAGAAACTCACTAAAGAGGTGTAAAGTGTATAAATTTGAAAGACATCAAAAGATAGTTTTTTGCTGGTAATACAAGTTAAGATAGAAAGTGAATTAGGTACAACATTTTGGACTCACAAAATAGGATAAATAATGGAGTATTTTATCTGAATTTGTCAAATATTAATGGACTGGACATTGTTTATATAATTCTTGACTGTATATATTATATATACTTATTGTACTTATTGCATATAGTCTTACATTACTCATAGTCTCCTTTTATAATTTTGGATAAAAAAAGGTTTAACTTTTATTAGGGTACACAACATATCACCACATGATTCTTTCAAGTCACACATCTTTTTGTTTTCTTTTATTTTGTAAGCTATACTGCTACTGGAAGGTATCTTGAAGAAATGAACATTCTGCTAATAAATTAAATTCCTTTATCCTGTTAATAGAGAAAATGCTCTGCCTTGTATTTTTTATTTTACAGAATTTATAAATTATAATTAATCACTGTAGCAATTGTCATTAAGACAATCTCTGAGTTAAGGCTATGGCCTCATCATTGTATTTTTCTATTTATAGAAGCATGACTTGAAGTGGTCTGTTTTGGTTTTCATTTATTATTGTTTGGTTTTACACCCAAGCTAACCTAGAACACACTCTGTAGCCAAACACAGACCCTAACATTCAGCCTTCCTCTACATCAGACACCTGAGTGTTAGATTACTGGCATGAATCACCACACCTCACTAGACATGTTATGATAGAGCCACTTGAAGTTTCTGTATAGGCTATTGATTCAATCCAACTGCTACTGTGTCTATTATATCAGAATACTTTTGTGTCCATAGGGAAACCAGCTACCCTCTCATTGAAGCACACTTTCTAATAAGAAAATTAACTTATCCCAAGTTGCTACACTAGGTGGTTAAGGAATTGGTCTCTGTGTACTTAAAGAATTGGACTCTGTGTCATTTATCAGATATATGGGTTCTGTTGTGGTACCATGGATACAATCTAGGGAGGGCTTCATGCATGCCAAGAAAGCCTTCTAGCTATATGTTCTTGAAGGAGCTGTTTAACTTCTCTGTACCTTTTTCTTTCCTAATAACTACAACATTTTGAGGATTAGAATGAATATATGAAGCACAAAAATGAGGCTCCAGAGTGGCCACTGGTGATTTCCCATGTGTAAATGAATGACCTCACCCCCATGCACATGTGTGCAACACTAATTGGACTAAGTAGGTTATCAAAAATGTTTCTTAAAGAAGATATGAGGTTAAGAGGGAGATATGTTAGGGTAAATATAGAAGTGGTTGGAGGGGGAAATGGAAATGCATATGATCCTATTTTTTGTATATGTATATGAAATTCTGAAGAACAAAAATTATGAAATAGAAAAGCTCAATAAAAAATAGCTAGCTACTTTCCTCTTAAACTTATCCCACTTACTGTTTTAAGCTATTCTTATTATTGTCTGATAATGTCTACTTCAATATTATCTCATTTCTTATCCTATTCAAGGTTTTTGACAATAGGTAATGTTTTAGAGTGTAATATTTTTTAAATGTTCTTCAACATTTTAGCTTCGTTACTTCAACAACAATGCTTCTCCCAGTTTTCCTCTTCTGTTTCTAAATCTTATTCAGCCTCCCATTATAAAGTCTATTCTTATCCCTTAAATCTACTTATTCTTTTAGGTTTTTACCTTTTTGCTCTCACTGCATCTGATCTCCCTAGGCAATACCATCTACTCTCATGCTTGCAATTACTGCTTTGATTCCAATGATTATCAAACCTCTGCCTTCAACCTTAAACCAAAACTTCATTTCAGCACCTTTCATCATTAATAGCCACCAGCATAAATAATAATAGGTTCTGCCTATGGTATGAGATCCTCAACCATAGGTTCTTGGCTAGATTTGCAGTACCAGGCAAGTGTTACTTTCAAAACAGTAATTCCACTATTGCACCCATAGGCCTATCTTGCTTTGACTATCATTATAACACAGATGATATGAAGGATAAAGGAGAAATACTTGGGGTGGGGGAGGTTTATGTGAGGAGAGGTATGGGAGAGTAAGTAGAGGGGAGGGTGGACAGTGATAACTAACACTAAGGATGCTTGAAAAAAGCTCTATGGTAATCTAATATTTTACGATAGTTCCAATCTAATTGGAATTATAATAAACAGGGTATGATAATGCCCTCTTAGAAGCCATAGGTTTCCAAATAAAAATCCCAGTGTAGGGAATGGGATACCTATCCTTGAGTTTATCAGTTTATCAGGTCAGGAGTGTACCAGAGACCTCTAAAACAATACAGGCCATTGCCTTTGTTCTCGGTTTCCAAGCAGAACTTGATGTTACCACATATTTTGACCACAGGACATTAAGAAATAAAGGTGATACTGAGTAGGAAGCTAGCTTTTATAGCACTAGAAGGTGCTGTACAGGCTGGAGGAAGTAAGCCATTAGTCTTAGCCAGCTGTAAATTTATCATTTTAACAACATATCTTATCCTCACTCCTCCACTGCCTTCTCATTATGGTTTTCTTCTCTTAATACAAGGAACTTGTTTTAATTTTCAAAATCCAAGCCAGGAACAACAGAGTTCTAGTTCACCCTATGTTGTTATTCATCTTCCCTCATCTACTCCCTTTTAGAAAATATCAAACACAAAACTGATAAATATTAAGTTAGTCATAGCTCCCTCCCACTCTGACACTGATGATGGCCTTTGTCCCTTAAACTCAAGCAAGTACTGACTTCTAAAATCAAAATAACCTAATCCACACTTTGCAAACATTTTACTGGAGCTGAAGATGATAGTTACATCTCTCTCCACCTGCCTTTATACTTATCCATCTATAATATTGTCACAATAACAGCAACCTTTTTTGACCTTTGCTACAGACTGATCTTCTGGTATATTCTTCATTAACATTGTCCATGCTAAACTCAGAGAGTTAGCTACAATAATTCCCATTTTACAGATAAGAGGAATGGTTCATGGATAAATTAAGAAATCTATTGTTGCCCAACGTGTAAATAGTAGTGTTGGGATTTGATTCAGGTTTTTCTGACTGGAGAAACATGTTCTTGGGAGCCTTGTTAAACTGCATTCAGACCATACCCTCTGTCCTTCCTAAGATGAATATTAAAGTACAAATCTTTCCCTGTACTTAAAAGTACTTTTTAGAAGAGCCTCAAATACATTTTAGGTTGATTTAACCCCAAATTTCTCAAGATTCTACTGAAATTTATTTTTGCTTTTCTACTGACTTCATTCCTCTATCTTCTGCTTCCTACCTTGAATCCTTTCTATTTTGAGGAAGAAAAAAAATAAAAAGTGCCTCTCTTGGCTGCTCTTCCCCCCAGGAGATGTCAGAGTCCATCTTTAGAAGACAGGAAGAAGCCAGCACCGAGTGGGAGTTCTCAGTCACAGGAGGCTTTGTGAGTTTTATGGATGTTCTTTTTTGCTAGAGACAAGAATCTTAGGCAGTGATATTATGTTCTGTTTTTTAACTTTGTGGGGGATCACACAGTCAACACAGAATTGATAACTGATGTTCATTTAACACTTTTAATGAGCATGTCTCTACACAGGCAAGTCCATGTGATTTTCCTAACTTTATCTTTCAACAACCCCTAGCTTATGGTTGACAATGTTTCATTAAAGTGAAGCAAGAGGTAATAGACCAGGGACAGGAACCCCCATGCTAAGAGGCTGTTGCTCCTTCTTTATGTGTTGTCTTGCTATAGGTGGTGACAACCAAGAGAGATTCTAAATGTTTAATTGATCTGGATTTACTGATAAACCAAAGGCAGCCTCCCTAGGACACCAGGCTCTTTTGGCTTAGGATATGATACTCTCCTAGGCTGTCATTCTCTCGATTAACCTCCTTTTCTGGATTTTCTTTTCTTTTTTTTTAATCCATCCTCAGAGTTTCTCAAGACCTAGTCATGGTATAAGAAAAAAGCTCTAGTCTTACCACAACTTAATATGCCATACTTTGTTGATATCCATGAGAGGTCTGTCCCTTTCTGAACAGAAACAGAGGAGGGGTAGATGGTGGGGAGTGAACAGGAGGAGAGGGAAGGGAATGGAAGGAGAAGAGGGAGGGGAAACTGCGGTCAGGATATAAAATAGATGATAGACAGATAGATAGATAGATAGATAGATAGATAGATAGATAGATAGATAGATAAATTATTGTAAACTAAAATTAAAAGAGCCTTGTATTAGACCTTCATTAGTTCATAGATAGCTATTGTTGGTTGTTTCCTGAAAGCCCCTGAATTCTCTAAGCTTGAGAGTCAAGGAACAGTTTGGACTGAACAGGCATTTATTTGTAAGCCATCTTCATTCTTGCATATAGTATCATAATTATTTCAAAATGATACTAGCTCAAACTCACTAAATAAATGAATAGCTAAAACTGTATAGTTTTATTTTTTTAATTTTTATATTTATTTAATGTTTGCATACATGTATTTGCATACCACAACACATGTGTGAAGGTCAGAGGACAGCTTGTGTAGTTGGTTTTCTCTTTCCTACCATATGGGATCTGGGGACTGAATTCAGGTCCCCAACCTTGGTAGCGAATGCCTTTACCCACTGATCCATCTTGCCAATCCTAGAACAGTGGTTCTCAACCTTCCTAATGCTGTTACCCTTAATATAGTTCTTCATGTTGTGGTGACTCTTAACCATAAAATTATTTCACTGCTACTTCATAACTATAATTTCGCTATTATATGAATCATAATGTAAATATCTGATATGCAGTATATCTGACATGCTACCCTCAATAAGGTTACGACCCACAGGTTGAGAACTGCTGCCCTAGAGTCAAATTTTTTACATATTATATTCATGTTCAAGCCAATGTGAGAGCAAAAAAAATATCATTATCCATTTGCTGAGGAAGCAAAGTCTCAGAGGGTAATAGGTGCTGAAGTCTGAATCCAACCCTAAGCATCTTTACTAAAAAAAACTTCTTTCCACTGAACCATGTCCCCACTCTTCTCCTGTAATGTCATATTTCAATGTCTGCTAATCTGATGAACCAAGGAGCTGGTGTCATTTCCCCCTCTCAAACGTAGAATTATTGTGTAGTAGAATGTACAAATCATTTCTCAAATCCTGAATTTTAAATACATGGGAAAAGAATTGCACATGGAACAGTAGGTTGCAGTTGACAGCTTATCAAGGTCACGAAACATAAGCAGCTGGTCTTGCATTTTTATGTTTATTTCTTAAAGTAGTCTCGCTGACTTTTGGACACCTCGTCAACCCAGGGACATACCCTCTGTGAACAGCAGTGGTATCAGGAGAACTGGCTGCAGGAAAGAGCTAGAAATATTTAGAGCTAGAAAAGACAGGATGCAAAGCCACAGCAGACAGCAGTGTTCATGAGTAAAGACCACTTCATACACAGAATCAGAGAACTGTAGTGCATGCTGCTTGATACTCATAACATAGCATCCCAATTATGCTGCTTTTGAATTAGATTGCTTATTATGGATTCAGCAAGTAGCAAACCAGCTAAAGATAGGACACCCATGTCCTCTCTTTTGATCTCTGCCCAATAGTTAACTCATTACTCATGAGAACCAGAAGAAAACATGGAAGAGTAAGTTCTTAACAGTCCACTGACATTGGAATAAGAGGTTGAATTCAGACCCTTGACTTCACCTCTTTCTTACTGAAAGGCATTGGGCAAATTAGCCTGATCCTCAAAAGCATTGACTCTCTATCCTTTTAAACTTTTTAATTGACATTTCTACTTACCCTCACTTTAATGGTAAATGCTGCTGCAAAGCATGCCCCATGAGAATAATCAACTTTTCTTTATATATGAATTTTAAAAAATACTGAAAAAATAATATCACTTGATAGTAAGATATACCAATTTTATTTAAAAATACTAAATGAAATGAGAGAGCACTTTCACAAAACTATACCTTAGCATAAAATTTAAAAGGAAATGCTAAGGAGACTCTACCTCAGAGATATAATCCTGCTATGTGAGAGTACCCCACAGCACCTCCTTCTCCCCTAGTTTTTACCCTTTCAACTTCTCAAGACAGTCCCCTTGTCCCACCTCACATCATCCTCTTTTTCCTTTCTTACTTCATTTTTTTTAAATCCAAGCATCTCTCATACTTTTTATTTTTTTATTTTTATTTTTTTTTGGTTTTTCAAGACAGGGTTTCTCTGTGTAGCTTTGCGCCTTTCCTGGAACTCACTCGGTAGCCCAGGCTGGCCTCGAACTCACATAGATCTGCCTGCCTCTGTCTCCCAAGTGCTAGGATTAAAGGCGTGCGCCACCACCACCCGGCTCTCATAGTTAATATACTATGTCATTCGTTAATTATATACTAGCATGAAAATTCCCTTCTCTGTTGGATCCTCACCACCTATAACAGAGACTAGCATGGGGAAAAACTCAAATTAAATTGTTGAAAAATAAATGGCCTTGGAAGTTCACCTCTGGTCCAATCTCCTAATCTCATCCTATACAGTATAGATCTGAAGTCCCTTAGCTGAAGAGAGACCCAGTATGAGTCTCCTAAGTAAGATATTACTCTGCTTCTGAGTCAGTAGAAANCCAGCAGCTTCAACATGATGCTCAATGTTTTTAACATCCACAAATAATAATGTCTTTAATAGACTGCATCAGTGTGTTTTTGTATGTGCATCATGGTTTCCTGTCAAGTATTAAATTAACTATGCTCTTCAGCTTCTGACTTCCAGAGAGTAGATATTTGTTTCCCACATGTATGTGGTATATAGACTTGTCAAATCATTGACACAGATGGTAAGATGGTGAATTTCAGGGATTGTATGGAAGAGAAAATAAGGAGTTATTAAATGGGTATGGAACCTTGATTTGCATGACAAAGAAAATTCTAGAGATGAAGAGTGTTGGTGTTTGCACAACAATGTAAAAAGCATATTAACACAAGACTGTACACTTTCAAGTAGAATGGTACTTTTTTAATGACACAATTTTAAAATAGTTATCAACAATTTTCTTTATCTAGACATTATAGCATTATCTTCAATGAGTTCAGAATTAGTACCTCAAGTTATATGCCTATTTTATTGATACATGTATGTCTGTATCAGCTATTAAAAGTACATTATTAATGAATTATATGTGAGTTCATAGAAGCTAAATATCCTTTATCCCTCACAATAAGTGGGAATTTTAATAGATTGGAACGAAGAATCTCATTCACGTTCTGAAAATGGAGAAACAGTATATATAACAAAGCTGTAGGAATAGGTAAAGCTTTAAGTGTGTTGGAATAAAGAAATGTTTTTTACTAGCAGAGGAATATGACTTCTACAAATTTGTTTTATTTTCCAATACTATTACACATACTTTCAGTGAACTTCCAATACCAAAACAAACACTAGAGTTGTTGAAGGCATTTATTACTTTAGATATTATATTGAGGATTTATGATAGTTTTTCTATACTGCTAGTTGTGGGAATTCTGCCATTCCACTCAGTCCAATGACCAATTGAATGGAGCGGTTTTTTTTTCCTTATGGGCGTGGTCTTCTCTGAAGATACATGACTCCTTAAAAAACATGGAGCAAGGGTCTCACCCTCTTTCTTGATCTGATCGGAGCACGAGCCAATGGCAGAGAAACGTCCTTGCAGTTTGGTTCNATCACCGTGGGTGGAACGGCAGCACAGCGGCAGCTGAATCAGCGACTGTGTCTCAGCTCTGTTCTGTGTTGTGAGTGTATCTTATAGATTTCATTCCTTAATAAGCCTTACCTGGCCCTATACCTCAGTGCCCCGCTTTAACTGCTTAACCATTAAATAATATGAATCATTAGTCATAGAGGGTAATTATAAAATTACAGCATGTCATTAAAGTTTTACAAATGAATAAATTAGAAATGATGAATAATTCATATATCTAATCTCTACTCAGCTATCAAGATAACCAAATGAAGTTATTCACTGAAATTTCTTTGCTTTTGATCTTTGCTACTCAAAGTTTGCTTCATGGGCCAGCTGATTGGGGTCAGCTGGGAACTGTTAGATATAGAATCTCAAAAACTCCACTAGACATCATAATCCCTGAAAGCTTGTGTGCACATTAAAGTTTGAGAAGCACTATGAAGGAGTGGGTATGCAAAACTATGTAATGGACATTTTCCAAATTGATGACCAAGCAGGATTAGATCATGGCAGAACATTGACTTATCTGTATGGTGTTTTGGTCCCTACAGCTTAGATGTTAAAATATGCTTCCTTCTCATGAGAACTAGATATTACCATAGAACCTCTATTCTTTAAGTAAGTTTTCAGAGAAGAGATTAGTAATAACAATTGGGAGTGGCTTAAGATGGCAGGCATCTCCAGAAGGAAAATCCTCCAGCCACTTCCCGAAACATTCATTCTGCAGTGAATAATAACAGTGATTGATAAGCCAGTCCACATGTAGACAAGGAGGTCTCACAGCCAGTCATTCTTTTCCCATCTTTATGGTAACTCCACAAAGTGCCTGACCCTGTTAGAAGTATGACAAGCAGAGACAAAATATAGTATGATGTATCTCCTAGGGAATGGACCACAGTCTGTGAACTTTAGGATGATGCAAGAAGAACTTTGCCTGGCGATCTCAACCAGCCTCTACATGGTGGCCTCAGGGCATTAGCAAAGCAAGGCACATGTCACCAGAGTTGTGCCTTTTCACTCACTAAGCAAGAAACTTTGGAATATGAGTCAGAAGTTGGCATAGGCACAGAAAATAGGCAATGAGTGCTATAGATGGGAGGTAGAATATCAGCCTTTTCTTGGGGTCTGTGGATTACAAGGTAGGGATATGAAGAAAGTCAATATAGAGACTGTATTTGGAAGCAAACCTTAAGAAGTAGCTCCTCAAACTCCATCTCCTCCTACAAATTGACAAATGACAATTCTCAATGCAAATACCAAATCTAAAGATAAATGGTGAATTCAATAGAAAAGTGATTTGATACATTATCACAAAGTCACATGGAGAGTTTCAGATGGCATTTAAGGAGGAAATCAACATTCTTTCATCTAGTTTAAGCTGGTGTTAGAGACATACACTGCTGCATATTAATCATGTTTTTAGATTTACTTAAGTTTTAATTATGCAGTCATTTACACTCCTCCAAAATCTACTTAATTACCATTTATGTACCCAGTGTGCACTTAATATGCTACATTTTCTTTATCATCATTAAATTTGTCTTTTAACTAAATTGGCATGTTTGCTTACTAAGTGAAATAATTGGGACAAAAGAAATTTGTAAAGGTTGCACTGAGTTAATGTATGCTGAAATCTACTGAAGAAATTTAGCAAAATAGAAATGGTAAAGTACCCTCTTTAGGAGAATACAATGCAATGATTAATAAAACTTTAATTCAAGATAAAACATTCTGTACAGAGATGATTTAAAATGTGTGGCATATGGGGCTAGAGAGATAGTTCAACCATTAGATTATGTATTAATATTGTAGTGGACTCATATTCAGCCTCCCACATCAAAATGGTGCTAACAATGGGCTGTAACTCCAGTTCCAGGAGATCCTATGCCCTTTTCTGACATCTGTGGTCACTGCAAGCGTGTTATACACATAAACTTATGCAGTGCACACACATACTGCCTGACAAAAATAAATAAAATGTGTTTCCATCCTCTGTCCTATCACTGATGTTTCTGTCTGAACCTTTAACACAGCTAGATTTTTTTAGAGAGGTGTAATTCAGAAATATTACATATTAGAAAATATGCATATATCACCAACATATATCATTATATCTTTTTCAATTCAAAGTCATCTACATGTGTCCTACATCTCCTACAGATGCTATTTCAGAGAGACACTGAACTTTCTTTGCACATCTTAAAATATATCTATGAACATCAACTAGAATTATATACACATCTAAATTTTGTCTCTTTGTCAGAGCATCATATCAGCAGCAGCAATGTTCCTATACTGCTGTAACCCAGAGGTCAGATAAAGGTAGAGATGATGTGGCAGCCAGCCAAGGCCATTGATTCATCTTAACAACCAATTAGTTGGAGACATTTTCATGTTAATTATTAAAATAATCTAATAAGACTTTTTAAATATCCCTTCAATTTCCCCTACCTCTAGCTCAATTATTTTCTTACATGTCTGATTTACATATCTTCCTTTCAAAAGATAGTGCATACAAAACTAGACAGAAACTACTGATAATGAGACCATGACTGAGCATCAATCTCCACATCCATAAACTATTTTGCTGATAAACTCAGTGTGGCAAAGTCCAGTGAAGTCAAAGGCTGTGGGTCTGGAAATCAAAACTCCTACTTTCAGGTGCGGTAGAAGACAATTAAACAACCTGCTGGTAACTAATAAATAACTGAACTGGTTCATGGAAAATCCAAGCTTCCTGTCCAAATCTGCCAACTTCAAAGTCCTAAACCACCAACTTTACTGTAGTTTCTCTTGCCTGGTTAATACTTAGATGTCTCCTTTTCTTCATATTTTTTTAGTCAGATTTGGAAAGCTGTTTTGATTTTTGCTTCTGGGAGTACTGTTTGGTTTTTGCTTGTTTAATTCTGTTCAAGGAAATAGCTAATAGCCATTTATCAGTTGAGCTAGCAATTAACAGGAATGAAGGTCCCGGTCTGTTTACTGCTTTAGCAGCATAGAACAATGGTTCTCAATATGAATCCTTCAAAGAACACAGATTCTCAATCAGGTTGGGGCATGCCTAACAAGTACTCAGCCTGTGCTGTCCTTGAACCATGAGGAGGAGGGTGGGACCTATTTTCTATTTCAGGATTGAGTTGGCTAAACTGCTAAACAGAATCTATGCACTAATAGTAGCCTTGCTTTCTCATCTCCTAAGGCAGTGGTGGAGTGGA
>LZPO01077932.1:0-11374 GCA_001675575.1 Neotoma lepida
CATGTGACCTTGGAGTCACAGAGAACCAAATGGATTAAGGGCGTGTGCTAACTTGCATGGCTATTGTTTTTCTACTAGTGGCTGGCAGCCCCGTTTTTCCTCTGACCCTCAGATAAATTTTATTAGGGAAGACAAATAAAATATCACCACAAGGCAAAATAAACATTATTAGCACATCACCAATTTCCCTAATTACTTTTCAGTAGCCTCAAAGGCATCAAAACAGTGATTAACATATGGCTACCATGCTGATTCTATGTTATCTGTAGAACATGTTTGTTTTAATGGAAAAATATTGTACATGAAACACATAAGACATTCCAGCTAGGAAAGGCTCCAGGCAGTCACAGCTGTTAGGAATTTTCATGGCTGCTCTTTCTTCTCTTGTTCAGTCTCTTTCCCTGCTTCTTTACTCCTCCTTTCTCCATCATCTCCTTTGACCCTCTTTCTTTTCATTTTAAGTTACCTGAGTTATCTTCATTTTTTATTTCCCTTTTCATTCATTTTATTCCTTGGCACCTCCTGGTGATGCTGTTAGATCCAATTCAATTCTGCAGAAAAATGTCCTACAGGTGAGCCCAGGTTTTCTCTTATAGTGATAACTACACAAGAGGCTTTTCTTCCTTTTCTCCTTCATCTTCTCACCAGGCAGGCGCTTTCATCTTGCTGTATTCCCTCAAGCATGCATAAGCTAGGAAACAGGATCCAGACTAAACCAAAGTAGCATAGCATAGGCTTTGGGTCAAGAGTTATTTTAGTCATAAAACACCCTATGTATTTTGCACAGAACCTGCACTTTCAATTTTAAATGGGTGAAGTTATTAAGTATAGAGCAAGCAGGAATAAATGAACAAAAAAGCAAAACAAGCAACAGAAACACAATAGAGTATTGGAGTAGACACTTTTACACCATCCAGCAGAAACTGCCTGGGAAAGCCCCAGGCATCAAAACTCTCAGCTGGAGGATGTGACCAAGAGAATCCCAGGCAGAGCATCTCCTAGGTGAGACTGCCTCTTTGGTCCTCACTACTCCAATGGCTCCTTCTGTTCTGCTTTAGGACTTGCTCTGGGAATGGGAGGGTGACCCATAAAGATTTTAGCCCCTACATAAATTCCTAACCTATTGGAAAATGGGTCAATTACCCTAATTCAAGCCTTAGTGGATACTGAAGCAGAGGCCAATTTAATTTATGGCTATGCAAAATTGTTCAAAGAGAAATCACAATTTTAGGTGGGAGAGTGGGGTACACAAAGGAAGTGAAAATTGAAAAGTGGCCAGCCTTCTAAATGGGGGCATGAAGCAATAATAGTTCCCAGGTCAGAGGGTATTGTTGGCATTGACAGAGTAAAATGACTCAAACTAGACTTACATGACAGAGCTCCATGTAATATCAGCAACTCATGGGAAGGGTCACTATAATGACCCTATGACCCCTTGCAATGTGTCTCACACATACGTTTTTGTTTTTGTTTTTGTTTTTGTTTTTGTTTTTGCAACAGAGGAAACATCATAGGCTATTTGTATAATTGAAAATACTCATCATGGAAAAAAAGGAAAAGTGGGCAGAGAAAGGGGCAGCAACCATAGGCATCTGAGGAAGCAAAAGGAACACACAGGAGCGTGAGCCCTGGGAACAGGGATGCACACAAGTTCAGCAATGTTACACAGTAAGCTGTCACTTAGGTCTCTGGAAGTACTCAACACTGTGCAGCATGGAGATGCTGCTTTGTATGTGAATCTGTTTCCCTGACCCCATCAGATGGTGTGACATAAAAATGAGAGACTTTAGTGCTAAAGAGAATGTTCTATGTTGCATAGCCCTGGCTCGGATTACAATATGCAACTAAGTAGGTGAGAAGATTTTCAGTATTGTCATCTCTTTGCTGCCTCCCATGTGGCATCTCAATTAATTCTGGAAATGTGAATGGGGGAAGGAAAGAGTCTGGAGTAGCCTTGTTTGGTCTCAGCAGTTTCTGTAGAATCAAGTTTGGCTTTTAAAAAGTTACCCTAGAAGAGACTCACCAATGAGTAAAATGAGCATTGCCATCTGAGCTTCTTTGTTTTGAGATTTCAGATGGCAATGTGCTAACAAACCATGAAAGCTATGAGGAGCATATCCATAAGGGTACATGGGGCACTCTGGGAAAAAGAACTTGATGTATGGAGAAGACAGAACACAGACAGTAGAAGCCTCTTTTGAAAGGGAAGTCAAAGGAAAATTCTTAGGATAGCAGTAAACAAGTTGGCTTGCAGAATTAGACAAAAGTCAGCATGTTTATGGACAAACAATATCAATAGATGTTCTGTTTTTCTTCATTTTTCATGTGTGCAAGGAGTCCCAGAATGAATCCTCTTTTTCACTATCAGTTCGATCTTCAGTGATTTCAGCTTTCCTAAAAGCTCTGCCCAAATGACTTATAAAGGGGCAGAATAAAACCTCTTACAAGAATTCTAAGAAATAAGAAACTCCTTTCAGGAACTAAAATCCTCCTGTTGTTATGCATTTAAATAAGTCTGTTGAAGCTGCCAATTCTAATGAAATAATCACAAATATTTAGACTCAAAAACTGTCTTCAATTTCTCACCCCAATGTTTTCTTAATTTCTTTTCATTTTCTCCCTTATTGAAAACAGATTTTTTTCCCACAAAATATATCCTGATTATGGTTTCCCTTCTCTCTCTACTTCCCTCTCAGTTCCTTCCCATGTTCCCTCCCATCCAGATCCACTCTCTTCATGTCTCTTATTAAAAAAGAAACAGGCATCTAAGGGATAATAATAAAATATAATAAGATAAAACAAAAACTAACACATTGGAATTGAACAAAACAAGTGGAAGGAAAAGAATCCAAGAGAAGGCACAAGAAACAGAGACCCACATGTTTGCNCACTCAGGAATCCCATAAAAACATTAAAATGGAAAATACATATATATGCAAAGGACCTGTATCACCACTGTTTTAAGAAGAGTGAAGAGAGTGATAGAGCAAATGGCATGTCCATTGTGTGAACTACACACTGAAGACTTGACCCCAGCTGTATTGCATGCACACCAAGGTAACTCGGGGGACTTCCTAGGTAAGATTAAAGAGAAAGGAGGGAAATTCATTTAGAAAAGTGGAAGACTTCACGGAAGTAGGACAGATGTGGCTAACGGAGGCTAGGAAGAGGAAGGGCAGCACAGGGGTGGGATAACAGGTACCCAGACACCAGCTAGGGGCATGGAATGAGCTCTGGTGTTTGACAGTATCGTAGGGTGACTGCGGTTTATAAAACTTGTGTGTTTTAAAAAGAACTAGATGAGGAATGCTCTAAAACTCTCAACTTCTCAAAAGATTCATGCTGAAAGAGAGAGAAGTGCTAATTGCCCTAACTGGCACACAATACATTATATACCTGATCCAAATTAGCACCCTGTACTGACAAAAATATATACAATGTGTATGTCAATTTTTAAATTTATTTTTCATTTTTTTATTCTTTTTTCATACAATATATCCCTACCGCAGCCTACCCTCCCTCCACTCCTCCCAGGTATCCCCCCACCTTCCCTCTCTCCCAGATCCACTACTCCTCTGTTTCCCTTCAGAAAAGAGCAGGCTTCTCAGTGACATCATTTGATACATGTTGATTTTTAAAGAGCAATGATTTGGGAGTCACAGAGATGTGGATGTAGTTTTCACAGGAATGATGTCATTCTTCCTTGTGGATTTGGTTCTTTTGAAGTCATTTCTAATAACAGGGAAGCATGTTGACCTTTGTTACTTCTCAATATGAATACATTTCCCTTGGGCCTGTTCAAGAAGCAGCTCCACTCCCTGGGAAAACCCAGAGCCTCACTTGTTTTTTTCCTAGAGAAATGTGTCATGCAATTGAAGCCTTTGAACTCCTGTGGCTTTGTTAGCACCTGGCAATTAGAGCTGAAGCATAAGAAAATCCTATGTGAACATTTGCTTCCCTCATCTGAGTTTCAACCAAGACGAAGTTCCAAGCCCAAGCTAATACTCACATTCATGGTTTTTGTTATTTATCAATGGGAGGAGTATTTGTGATTTTTCTGTGACTGTAACCAAGTACCTGGTGAGAAACAGCTTAAGGGAGGGGACATTTATTTTGGCTCACAGTATGAGAGGTTGCATTCCAGAGGGGTGGGCAAGATGTGCTAAACTCACGGCAGAGGAAACATGCAGCTGGAACTTCCAGCATCTCAAAGGAAGTAGCAGAGAGCAAACCTAAGGGCCACGCTGACTGACCACTTCCTCTACCACAACTGTATCCACTAGAAGATTTCCCACCAGCTGGAGACCAAATGTGCAAACACACAAACACACAAGCCTGTAGGGGACACACATAGGACCCGGGTGAGGAATCTGATCACACATATTTCCTCTGCTAATCTTCAATTTCTTTTTTCACCATTTCCTCGTCTCTCTTCCTCCCTCCCCCATGTATAAATTTTAAACTGAAAAGCATACAGACTCAATTCTCCTTCTCCTTCTCCTCCTTCTCCTCCTTCTCCTCCTTCTCCTCCTTCTCCTCCTTCTCCTCCTTCTCCTTCTCCTTCTCCTTCTCCTTCTCATTCTCATTCTCATTCTTATTCTTATTCTTATTCTTATTCTTATTCTTATTATTTTATAAAGTAATCATTTTGGGGTCTACTTTATTTTTTTAGGGCAGGATTTAAGATTTTAACAAAATAAAATAAAATAAAACAAAAAAATCATATCAAAGTTAGACTAGCCAAACCAAAAGAAAAATAAAAGAGCCCCAAGAGAATGTACAAGAATCAGAGATCCACTCCTTCATAAATTCAGGAATTCCAGAAAAACACTATATTGAAAGCTATAGTACAGGACCTGCACAGTATATGCACAGGACCTGGTGCAGGCCTATGTAGCTGTATTATCACTGCTTTAGTCTTTGTCAGTTCATATGAGCTCTGTTCAGTTGTTTAAAGGGCCTTCTCCAGGTGTTCTCTGTCACCTAAGGATGTCCACTCCTTCTACCTCTTCCTCCATAGGTTTCCCTGAGTTCTCAGGGAAAGGATTTGATAGAAACATCTTGTTTAGAGCTAATGTTCCAAGGTCTCTCTCAATTCTTCTTTATGTTGACTTTCACTGAAAGTTGCTGAGAATTGCTGCCTGCAGATCTGTATTTTTGGAGAAGATAGGTGGTGAGGCTATTGAGTTTCTGATTGTGTGTATAAGGCATCCGAGTACACAGTATTGTTTTCTGTCAACTATGGAGCAATATGTGATGGGTGATATCATTCTGTATGCTGTGAATATGTGTTGCTCTGATTGGTTGATAAATAAAGCTGTTGGCCAATGGTGAGGCAGAATAAGGTTAGGCAGGACATTCTAACAAGNGAGAGACAGGAAGGAGAAAGCAGAGCTAAGTAGACGCTGTTAGCCACCACCAGAAGAAGCAAAATGTAAAGGTACTGGAAGGCCACGAGCCATGTGGCAAAATATAGATTTATAGAAATGGGTTAATTTAAGATGTAAAAGCTAGCTAATGAGAAGCCTGAGCCATTAGGCCATATAGTTTGAAAATAATATAAGCCTCTGTATGTTTACTTGGGTCAGAGTGGCTGCACGACCTCAGGACTGGGCTGGACTACATAGGGCCTGGTGGGACCAGGCAGGATGGAAAAATTTCCAACTACAATCACTTGTTTCTTCACCTAAAACAAGAACCGGCTAGATGATCTCTAAGACGCGTTTAAATTCCAACATTTCATGATTCTAGGGAAAGAGCTTTACATTCAGCTTCATTTGAACTGACATTTAATGGCTCCACATAAATTTTATTGAGCAGTGTCTTGTAGAAGATAGTGGTGTGGGTAAATGGAGTTGGCATCCATCATTCCCTAGAAACCTATGAGTAAAAAATAAAGAAATAAAAAAAAATGCACTGTGTCAAAGAAAAGTGGTCTGGCATGTGAAGGTTATGAACGCCAGCAGGAATTGTCAGTGCAATTTGGGGACAGAAAGCATGTGAGATAAGGATAGAAATTAGTGTCACTTAGCCCATGTTTGGGGTTTTTCCAAGTCAAGTGTGGTGATCCAGAGTAATCAAAAGAGAGCATTCATTGACATAGTCTCCATCTTTGCAGAGAACAGAGGCTCCTGTTCCTACACACAGGCAAAGCACATGACACTTAGGTGCCTGTCATTTGCCCTAGGGCAACATTCCAGATAATTTTACCTTAAGGATAATTAATGGAGTATTTTAGAGAAAATACAAATGCCTGACCTTGGAAGTTGACATCCTTGAACAGTTAACTCTCCTCATTCTGGGTTACAGATTGGACAGGCAGCACATTGTTCATACACCTTAGCTGAAGGGAACACCTATGTATCCTACTGAGCAACTGTTTATAACTGCCTCCCAACCCCACATGCAGTCAGAGGGCAAACAACTGGAGGTCACCAAATCACCTGGTTGAGGACTGCAAGGAACCAGAACTAGACAAATAGAACTGATCTCTAAGGTACCCTTCAGGCTGGATAAAGAGGTAAAAGAGAGAGCAATATTGAGCCTTTGTCTTAAATCCATGGTCCAAGTTCATACTTGTGAATAGCTTGGAGAGATGGCATGAGGTCCAGAAGGCCTCAGGATTGCTGAAGGGAGGCCACAGAGTAGAGATGAGCACATGTCAGCAGACATGCCCCAGCCCTGCTTTTGTAGTGTTCTTATGTACCAACCTAGAAGCAGCTGAAGAAGTGTCAATGCTATTCATTCAGCAAATGCGCATATGGTGGAGGCTGCCTGGTGTGCTATTCACAATAGACAAGAAGCATCACAATGAACAGTCTTGAAAACATGTAGGGAATAGATTGTATCTGCTTGGCTGTGTAAGGGAATAATCCTCAGAAACACAATATTCTGGCTCATTGTTCAGTGGCCAGTGGCATTGTCTTTATCTACTGCCTTTGTGGAAGAGACTGCTGGGTTGGAGAAAAGATGTTTTTTAATTAATATGCTCACCAAAACACCAGTATCTTTCTGAGTGTGTGTGCATGTGCAAGTGTATGTGCAAAACATCCACAAATGAGTGTTATAGCTAGTGCAACAAAAAAAGGAAAAAGAAGTCAAATACATACAAGTTTAGAATAAATTGCTGAATANCTATGTGTTTCTATAGTTTCTGTAGTTTTCTTGCTATTTCTTTTAGTTGTATTTCAACTGATGACACAGAAAATTATTTTGAATTTTGTATTTGTGAAGATTTGTTTTATNTCCTAAATATAATCTATTAGGAAAAAGGTTCTGTGGGCCGATGAGAAGACTACGTTCTGAAGCTGTTGGATGGGTCAGTGTGTATGTGACTTGATTCATGGTACAATTTAACCTTGTGGTTTCTATTTTTAATTTTCTTGTCTGGATGGTCCATCTGTTGGTAAAAGTACAGTGTTGAAGTCACCTACTATTATTGTGTTGGATCTATCTGCCCTTTAAATCTTACAGTGTTTATCTTATGACATTGGATGAGTTAAAGTTCCATGCATATATATTTACAAACATTATATCCTCTGGATTGTATATCTAGATTGTTCCCATTATTAATATAGAGTGACTTTCCTTATCCCTTCNAATTTTGTCTAAAATCTTTGCTGTCATACTTGTCTTTTAGCTAGCAAACAATTGTATATTTCTTTATAATCCAACCATTCTCTCTCTTTTAACTGAGGAGTTAACACTGCTGATGTATAGGGTTCCATTTGATAGGTATTTACTAATTTTATCCATGTTAGACATCTGCTGGCTTCTGAGTTACTGTAACTCTGTCTCATTCTTTTCCATGTCTGTTCTTTTAGCGAAAGTTGTTCTTTCCTGAGCTCTTGTGTTTGTGTGGCTCTTTCCTTTCTGTGTACAGTATCCCTTTAAGTGTCTCCTGTAGTGCTGGCTTGGTGACCATGACTTGCTTTGATGTATGTTTACTGTAGAAGGTCTTCATATTTCCTTTGATGTTCATGGTTTAACCTTGCAAGATACCATAGTCTTTGTGGGCAGTTCTGTTGTTTCAGGGCTTGAACTAAGTCTTGTCCTGCTCTCCCAGGCCTTGCTGCTCCTGCTATCATTTATTCTGTCATCTGCTTTTGTAAGAATCTCTCACAACATTCAATGTCTTTTCTTTGTTCTAGTCCTGGTATTTTAAGTATAATATGATGTGGATAGGTGGTTCATTTCTGGCCATGACTATTTTAGTCCTAAAAGACTCATATGCTTAAACATCATTTCTTTCCCCAGATTTAGGAGATTGTCTTCTATAATTTTTTTNGCTAAGTTTCTATACTTTTAGCCAATAGTTTGATTCTCTGTTCTCTGCCCCAGATTCATGGGTGCAATCTCTTAATAATTTTCCATGGGTTTTGAATATTGCAGTCATGAATTTTTATTGTTACCTAAATGCAGTAATTCTTTAACCTTCCCTGGTATCCTTTCTTTCTCCAAGACTAGTCTATTGATGATGCTTTATACTGAACTTTTTTGTTTGATTTACTGAGCTTTCCTTTCAGGATTTCTACTGTGTTCTTGTTTTGTTGCTTTTTCAAAATCTCTATATCTCTGATAAATTTCTACCCAACTTGTTGATATCCAGCTCTAGGTTATGAATTGACCTTTTTCTTCAGTTTTCTGTTTATTTGAATCTGAAGTAAATTTATCAATCATTTTTAAATGTAGATTTGAATTCTTTGTCATTTTAACCATCTTCATGTTTGAATTTAACTACTTCAGAGAGTTGTGAGCTTTTAGNGGAATCATGCTTCCTTGCTTTTTCATATTTCTCCTGTTTCTAACTTGTAATTTGTATATTCTTGGAATGGGGATCAACTCTAGCTTTTATTTGAGGGTCACCTTTGTGAATGGTCTTTTCTTGAGAGCTTAATCCTTAGTATCACTCAGGTGAAAACAAACCACCATAACAGCAATAACATCAAAACAAACTAGATATAAAATACAATTAGAGCCAACTAAAGCCCACTACTATATTACTGATAACCATAGAAAATAACTGGCATCATAGAAGTGGGCTGTTTCTTATTTTTCTGTATGTACCCTCTCTGTTTCTACATGGTTCTTGGCTGTTGTATCACCTCTTTGGGACAATGGCCTCACAACAAAACTATAGAAGCAAGGATAGAGGGACCATAAGGTTTAGAGAGCCATTTTTGGCCTTCTGAAAGAAGAGTTGACAAGCTGAAGAAAAGCAGCCATTTATTTATTGAATTATCTGCTTCCTGCAGATGCCACAGCCAAAAGACAAAGCTAGGGCATCTTTGATTCTCTATGTAGCCAAGTCTTCAGCTGAGTCATTGCCTTTGATCCCTCCGCATGGCTGGGCTATCACGCAGCACTTCAGAGTCTTCCGACAAAGAGCAACAAGTTCTTCATTTTTTTGACAATAACTCGAGCATCTCCCGTTATGCTTCCTGCACTTCTCACTGAAAAATGCATTCTTGACTACACACACACAAAAAAAGAAATCCCCCCACCACCCAGATTAATTCTTTTCTGATGTGGCTAATTATTAGTATATGACATCANCAACAGTCTTTTCTCAAGCTCTGACTAAGTTCCTTAGTCCTCCAGTAGATGAGTTACTAGCAGAAACATTTTCTATGTCATATCTCTGTCTTTCATCACACAAGATGAAAAAGCAGAAAGAACTAGTTAATACCCAGATAGTTTTGACTGGGACTTTGGAAGACAGAAGCTGACATTATTTTATACAAATATACTGGGAAAAAATATCAACTCAACTCATAAATACTTTCACAGCCAGGAACTTCCCTAACATACTTTCAAAAATTGCTGTTCTCTAAGAGTTGAGAACAAGATCTGAGAATGGAGAGATGGCTCACAGTTGGCATTGAAAGCAGTAGCTATACACACAGGACAAAGGTTTAATGGAGTAGTCAGAAAATAAAGAGGCCTGTGGCATATCCAATTCACAATGATGGCCCAGGTAGATTGAAGCCAAAGAACATCTTTGTCTATGAGTTTCTAATGGGCCATCACAATACCCAAGTAGAGAAAGAATCTGATTTCTCTATCACATTCCACCAAGATGCCACTGTAAAAGTCAGGCACTTTGAGCGGGGGGATAGTTGTAACAAGCTCCCTGTGACTGTTACTCAGCAGCTTTGGGAACATAAGAACATCTTTGCCTATAGCTTTCTAATGAGTTCAAATGGAGTTTCTGCACACGTGGTACATTTGGTAAAATAGATAATTTTATACTGGATAATCTTGCATTATGTTAACTAACTATGTAGTACATAGATTTGTCAATACGCAGACCAGGGGTACATACAAAATGTTGAGCAAAACACCTGTCTCTTATACACATCTAGATGTGTATAAGAGACAGCTTTAGATTTGCTTTGACTCCCTGAAGTCCCTTTATTCAGCTCCCTGGAATTAGGAAGAGTCCCTGTACCTTAATTTTGGGGAGGATATAGCTACATCTTTTCAAACTTGCCAGAAGTGTGAGAAAGCATAGAGAGCTCTAATGTGGGAAGGATATTCCACACAGCTCTCACTGTGCAACACAGAGTACCAATACTGCCTTGCCTGTATGTCCCTGAAAAGAACTACCACCCATCTAAGTCTCTGTCTCTGTCTCTCTGTCTCTCTCTCTCTCTATATATATATATATATATATATATATATAATCATATATATATGATATGTATTTCAAACAAAAAAAAATATCTCTGAATATCACTAAATTAAAAGTAGAACAGAATTTTTCTTAAAGGCACTGGCTTTTATTACCAGGAGTCTACAACACAGCAACTATTTTTAGCTATGCCGTTAACAAATGGCAGTCTGCAGTTTGTTCTTTTGCCTGATGCCATGATGGACATGGATATATAGCCCCATTACTTTCTTTTCCCACATCTTTCTTTTTCTATGTCTCTNTGGCCTATTTTATTCAATATTTAAAACACATTTTTAAAAATCTGGGTTTTTTTTATTTTAATTCCCCCTTTAATTTTTTGTCCATTATTTTTGTTAATAATCATAAACTCAGGCACCAAAAAAGCACCTTTCTTAATGTCCTTTAACTTATTCAAACAACTTCTCATAGATTCTAATGGAAAATGCAATGTACGAATGCATGATTCTTGATGAATAGGTGATTCATTGTAGTTAAGTTACCTTCTGCAACAACTGTTCCCTTTCAAGGTCAACAGACCAAAGGTATCCATACATAATAGGATTGATCAGGCCTGGGCATTTGANGGATAGACCTTGTGTCTGGGCCAGCACCTCAGATCACCCTCCCTATGAAAAAGCTCATTTTCTTTACCTGGGCCCAGAAAGAAGAGAACAGCAAAGAGAAAGAAGAATGTCTTCA
>LZPO01077939.1:0-11288 GCA_001675575.1 Neotoma lepida
CAGGCATTCATGAGGTTCAAAAGCCATTAGCAATGAGGTGGAGAAACTAATTGACACTGAGCCATCACCAGACTTGACTCTCCAGTTCTGCAATGCATTTTTGAGTGAAGTTGAGAAGTTTTTAGGTTTTATTTTCTGCATCTTCAAACTAGGGATAAGCATCATAAAAATGTCATATTCATGAAACTTTGCTAAAATTAAGTGAAAGGATAAGTGTTAATGGCCCAATGTTTGATACTATTATAGACCAAATGGTTGGCTTTCCCAGAATCAAAATGACGGGACTCCCTCAAGATAGATATGGAAGATTTAAGAAGCGACTAGCTTTTAAGGGCTGTTCTCTCATGAACATGATTCATGCCTACATAAGTTGGTTGTCAGTTGATTTCTTTTAGGATCACAATGGAAACAAATCTCTAGCCATGTCTGAGAGGCATTATCTAGGTTAGGTTAATTGAAGTGGGAAGACCAACACCTAAAGCTGTACCTTTCTTTGATCTGAAGTCCCAGAACAGACGAAAAGGAGAAAATGAGCTGAATGTGAGCATACTTCACTCTCTGCTTTCTGTTCCAGACTCTGTGTAGCTAGGTGCCTCATGCTCCCTCTGTCATNCCTTCCCAAGCACAAAATAAGCCATTTTTTCCTTTTGTTAGGTGCTTGTAACAATCAAAGTTAGTCTGTGAGACAAATAACTGATATAATAGCTGTATCAAACAGGCTTTGGAGGGTTGTTGTGCATATTTTCTGCTATATGATATCACAAGAAGATACCTAGCTGCATCTCAGTAGAGGATTCTCAACAAAATTGCTATGTAGGCACTATACCTTCAGGCTTCAAAGTCTATAGAGTTATGGGAAATCTGTTTCTGCTGTTTGTAAGACATGCAGTCCACAGTAGTTTGTTATAGAAGCCAGCACTGATGAAGATAGGCATATAAAGGAGCTGAGCTATTGCCAGCAGAAATAAAAAAACATCTATAAAAGGTGAGTATGGCAGACTGTAAAGACTGTGTACAATTCCTGGTATCTTTTACACTGAATATTATACTTTTATAATAGGATTTTGAAGTTCTATTATATAGTATTCTGAACCTTGCTCCTAAAAGACATTGGGGACATCTATCATTCTTCTGGTTGCTTGTAACCATTTTCCAAACCATCAGTCTTGCTGTAGAATAGGAGAACATATGGACACCGAAAAATAATCTCAGCTATAGTCATATTAACCTGGCCTAAATTCAGATTACAGACACATGACTGATCCCAATCAAGAAGAGAGAAAGAAAATTTATCGAAAAGCATCCTAGATTGTCACCTAAGAGTCATAAGGAAAATTGTTGTTGTTTTAAGTGATTGTGCTTAGGGTTAATTATGATGTACCAAAGGCTAATTTATATGGTAAGCTGGAACTTAATACTGCATAGCCAGAAGGAGTCAATCCAGGTAATTACAGAGAAGATTTCTACAGCATGTGTAGAAACACCTAAAGTGAAGTCAGAGCAAGAAAGATTCCTAAGAAACTGTATAGAAGTTTCTGATCCCCTTCAAGAAATTGTTACATATTTTGTCTTCCTGTTATAGTGATGAAAGCCAGGAACATCAGCACTTGCATCTCATGGAGTAACCTTTCCTAACATTAGTAATCCTGCTCTATGCCAAGCCCTTTCACAGGGAGACACCGTTGGAGCTTCACAATAATACATACACACACACGTGAGATCTTTTTGTCATGCATCAGAAATACATGAAGAAGATTTTCATACCCATGCAAATCAGTTAAGAGTACTTGTGTTTCACAAGAGAAAAAATATCCAACACTACACGAAGGTGAAATAACTTGTCTGAAGACCCATTCTTTGTAAAATTTGACCCAAAACTTTCAGCCTTGGGCTGTTGTCATTCGTCTTCTCACCAACCATAAATCTATTTAAATATTGAGATTTTATATTCTTTCTAACCATACCTTCAACTGCCAGAGTATCATATAACACACCAAATATTCAGGTACTCTGTATATGTTATCAAGATGATATATAATACATCAATTAGCATGCATACTCTTCATTGAACTATTTCTATTTGTCATGGATTCATGAAGTTGAGCACATTTTGTATCTTACCACGTGTAGTTCTATACCAACATGGGTCTCTGTTAGCAAGGAGACCATCACCAGACACAGTCAAACCTTTGATTTACATCTCCAGAAACACAAGCAAAAACAAACCTCTTTTAGTTATAAAGCACCTTGCTGCAGGCATCTCACTNTAGTAATGGAAGGTCTAATAGATACTTTCTCCCACTGTTAAAATCAGTGTTGCACGAAAATGTGGCCAACTAGACATTACCTTTTTCCTCTTATCAATTTTACAAAATATTGGCATTATCGATATTCCTAGATTCAAAAAGTCAATATTTAATAAAGTTAAATTAACCAAAACTTGCTCCTTCTTTTTTCTTCTTGCCTTCCTTCTTATCTTCTTTCCCTCCTTATTTCATTCCCTTTTTTGTTCACTTTTTTGTCTGGTTTTAGTTTGGCTTGTTCTTTTTAAAATATAATCCCATAAAACCTAGGCTGATCAAACTCAACTGAAGATGACCTTGAACTCAAAATCCTCCTTCCTCTGCCCATTGCTAGAAATATAGGCCCATTTGACTACATTCATCTTCTCTTTATTATTTATTTATTTAATAATATTGGAGTTTTGATTACATGCAAGCATTATTCTGAAACATAAAAATGAGACAGAATAGTGGTTCTCATTCTCATATATAAAAAGATAGATAACAAAATTAATCAATAAAATAAGTGATTCTATGTAAAATGATAACTAACATCAACAAATGAGTATAAGGAGAGGAAGANAGAAAAAGATAGACTTAAAGGTCAAGATGGAGAGGTTGAGGGAGAAAGAGAGGGTGAGAGTAAGGGAAAAGGAGAGAGAGAGAGAGAGACAGAGAGAGAGACAGAGACAGAGAGAGAGAGAGACTCTTTTGATTGAAACATCTGTATGTAACAGCTGAGCAAAGACACAGAAGCAAGAGACAAGTACAAATGAAGACATTGGGAGCAGGATCATGTGAAGCAGATGAATGTCTCCTGTAAGAGTTATAACAAAACAAGAGCTCAGCGTGGCCCGGAAACAGAAAGGAAGCACAATAAGCTCAAATGGGTCATGGGACAGTGAGACTACGTTTCCCTAAGGAGGCTCAAGGGAATCTAGGTGACACAGGTGAGGAAAGTCATGTCTGTCACTTATGCTGAACAAGGCAGGAAAACAATGATCAGAGGAAGGTTTTTGAGTAGCAGAATAACAACCATGGCTCATATTCTTAAAAAAAAAAAACTTTAAAAAGGCTTGTTTGGGGGTACTGGTAAAGATAAGACTGAGGAAGCCAGAGAGAGCACTGGGGAGGCTGTAGCTGTTATCTTGGAGACATGATGTAAACAGCAGAAGTCGTGAGGAATATTCACATCTTTGATTTATTTTGAAATGTAGTCAGTGAGAATTGGTGTAGCATTGAATGTGGAGTGTGAGAACAAGCAAANAGTCATCAGCATGGCTGAGTTCTGGTCTAGAAACTGGAAGCACAGAGATACTGTTTAGTGCAAGGGAGGAGGTCTCCATGGACTTGGTGTCTAGGGAAATTTTACTTAGCCAATTATTGTTTCCATGATAACTGGGATTATTTAGAGAGGAAACAAGTGTGATCCACAGAAGCTAAGATGATTTTCACATTGCCAAAGCAGAGACCTTGAAGGGACAAGGAGACAAAAAGTTAGAGGTGGAATCTAGAGGCAAAAAACATAAATAATTTAATAGCAGCAAGAGCGAGAACAAGGTGTGTGCCCAAATCCTGGAAGGCAGGTAGTGGTGATAGGTTTGGAGACATTCTTACTAACCTTCTAGCAAATTTGATAGCAACATTGAAATAAAAGTGGAATTTAGAGGAGAAACAATAAACATTGAAGGAAAATATGACATGCCCATAGTGAGTTAGATACAGAAATCTAGCAGTATTAAAACTCAAGTCCATTGGGCTCCATTATCAGCAAACTGCTTTAAATGGCCTCCAGATTACATTTCAAGTTATATACATGGGATTCCAACTTGACGTAAGAAGAAAATGAAAAAAGTGTTTTTGAAATTATAGTTACATTTCTCACTTTCCTTTCCTCCCTCCAAACCCTCCCATATACCCTTCCTGGCTCTCTCTCAAATTCATGAACTCCTTTTTTACTAACTCTCATTGCACAATATTTTAACACTACACATAGCCCAAGACTCTGTAGTATGTTGTTTTGCCAAAATAGATTTCTAAAAATTCTGAGACAAGTAATTCCCAGCCTCTCTAGTCTCTTCACCATTGCTCCTGTATGTTAGTAAGCTTAAGGGCATAGAAGTATGAGGGGTAGTGAAGTATAGTATTTGTTTGGTTTGAAGAGGGGGAATCCATTACTAGTCTGGACCTTTAAGGTTGAATGACACACGTTTGATCTGGATCTTGGGGTGGGAAGANACACTTTTAATCTGGGGCATANTTTCTGCTGGAAATCTATATGAAGACCTAGAAGAAGGAAGATTTTGCTCTTTGCCTGCTTCCATTTGCCTTGCAAACATGTCCATTCCTTCACTGGCATTAGAGCCTACTTCTTTTGGATGCCAGTATTTACTGAAGTCCAGCCAAGATCCAACCTTGTGAACTGAACAACTACNGGATTCTTGTACTTTCTGTTCACAGCCAGCCATTGTTGGGTTTGCTGGACTGCAGCCTGTAAGTCATTCAAACAAAGTCAAATATATATGGAATATGTATATAAAGGTGGGAGGGGCAANAGAGGGAGATTCACTATAAGTTCCGTTACTCTAGAGAACCGTGACTAATACAGGGTATCTGCCACAGCCCCCCTGGAATGATGGTATACATGAAAATTTTCTGCCCCATTCCCTGTACCTTCTCAGCTATTTGTTTTCCTAATTCCCACACCTGACTTCTTGTACTTTCACTAATTTGCCTCTAGTTCCTTTTTAGTCAAGTTGAAGAAAGAGNTGTAATCTTTGATTTGACTTGTCCCTGTGAGTGAGGAGCAAATGCTATGAAATCACTGTGATAAGGACTTTGGAAGGAGGCTGAACATTCTGGCAGAGATTAGGTTAGCACAGGACCTTTGCTCTTGGGATTGCTACCAAAGCATGGGGACCAGTGTCTAAAAACCCACATAACCCCAGCACTTGGAGATAAAGACAGGCAGATTTCTGAAATGCCCTAGCCAACCAGTGAAGTAAAAACCATGAGTTTCCAGTTTGGTGAGAGACCCTATCTCAAAACAATAAGGTAAAGGGCAATAAAGAAAAACACTGCACACATATTCACATACTCCTGAGGCTTTACATACACAATCATATGCACAACACAGGCTCATCTCCATCCCCATACACACAAAGAGTGACTGCTCTCAATTGTATTTTCTTTGAATTTCTGTCTTTTCTCCACCCAATGAGATATGAATCACAGCTAATTGTATCACTTCTTGGGAAATTGAGAATGGTTTTCTTAAGTCTCAATATNTTTTCAGAGTAGAAAGGAACCATGTGACTCATGATGTCCAGAACTTCTTTGCTCAAATGAAAAGACTTAGGATCAGGAAAAGATATGTCTAGAAATCATGATTCTTTTGGTCTTAGTGAAGACTAAAGGAATGTTCCAGAAGGTTGTGCATGCATTCTCAAACTTTGGAGTAGCTCCCTGAACATGAAACAGAATTCACAGTTCCCCAGCTAGACACCTCACTCCTCATATGACATTTNCAAATAGCATTAGAAAAAAAAATTCCTTATTTTTGATTATCTAATGTTTAAACTTTCTTTAAAGGTTGTATTCTAAAAAGGTTGAGTTCATGGAGAGGCAGTTATTCTGAGCAGACTGCATGTCTATTTAAAGCTACCCTGTGACTTTCAGTGTTTAAACCACAAAAGGGAGTGGTGAGACCAGAGGGAATGGTCTACTGTGGAGAGAAAGGAAAGTAGCTATTCTCCTCTTCAAGATTTTGCCCCACTGCCTGATTTCCTTTGCCTCCATGTCTCCCACCTATCTGTCTGCAGCTTCTTGGAGGCCTTGTTTCTCNCAGAAAGCATTCCATTTCTAAGATGTCTCACTTTCCTACTCTACTTCTGTCTTCCTTTTAGTCTACAAACTCCTCCATGGTGATTTAGCTCCAACAAACCATGTGGCATAAGAGGGGATTATGTGATTCTCCAGGGCCATATGAAGCTTCCTTACATCACCTCAAGCTCTCTCTGCAGCCCTTTGCACACTTAGAATGAGGTGGACATTACGATTCCAATATACAGCAGCTCTACTGCGGGGGAGTTGGGAGTGGAAGATGACAGAGTCTGTGTTGCTTACAATTGTACACTGGCACTGCACACAGGAAGTACTTATCTTGACTTACCTCAGGCCATCAAGTCTCTTCTCTGAACTTCAGTGTCTCCTTATATCTAAGTTATGGCTTTATTTTTCATAATTGATTTTTCAAATCAACCTTCTGCTGTAATGATGGTCTTCTTACCAATATATATTCAATGAACCTATTGAGCTCAGAGTCTTTCACTCAGGCACATCAATTAAGTAAATATGAACTGTTACATTGAGTATCTGTTATAACAAAATACTTGAGACAAGTTAATTTTTAAGGAAGTTTGTCTAATGCTCCCAACTCTGTGATGCTTTTTCTATTTGCATGAGACCAAATAACCCTGAGCTGACCCCCCAAAACTGGAGTCCAAAATAAATTCTTTCTTCTTTACTAAACACAAAGTTTCTCCAGTCTATAGTTGAGGTGTGGGTACAGGACATCCTACAAATGATGTGGTATAGGCTTTGACAAATACTTTCCTTTTGCTATGGTGCCTCATGATGGATTATAATTGCGGAAGTGTTTACAGGAGCAACCAGTTAAATCTTGATGCAAGAAGACAGAAGGAAAGAGGGAGTGATCAGCCCTTCTATTTTTAGAACAAACCCTATCATTTTATTAGAAAATACCTGAATGTGCTTTGAGGACCATACACTTAACCTTAATTCCTTTTGAAAGTAATGTCATACATGATGTCTTCTCTCTAGCAGCCACAGTATTTCTCAATACCATTGCTTTGGAAACAAGCTTCTAGCACATGGTTCTTTGGGGAACACCCAAGCCATATAAAACTATGCAGAAATATAATTGTAATAAACAATGATATATGAATCATTAATAAACAATACTATGAGGATAGTTATAATAAATTATAATCAAGGAGTTGTAAAGGTCTAAGGGAACAAACCACACTGTGGTACTCAAGCATTAGTGTCAAAAAAAAAAAAAAAAACGTCTTGCCTAAGGTCTTATTGGCTCATAACAAAATGGTGGACACTGCTCCCTACTGGGAGCANGTGGAGTTAATCAAAATGCTCATATACCTGCAAGGTTATAAAACTTCCTAAATATTTTAGGCATCTCCCCACTCTCAATTTCAGCCACCACAGCATGTAATTTTCGAAATCACCTGTTCACTGTAGCAATGCAGTAATGCCCAACTCCCAAAGGAGCCATCATTCCCTATCCCCTTCCCTTCCTTCCAGTTGCATTGTGTTGGAAAGAACAAATACACTTGGACTCAGGCTGCCACAGAGCTTTACTGCCTGCCCCAAATAACTTCTCTTAGAATAATTCCTTCTTTTTTTTTCTTTTTATGGTTTCTTAGATCTTATTGCTCAGAATCATTTTTTCTTTCAATTACTAAAGACACAACTTTAAATAATTACATTTCCACATATCACATTTAAAGAAATTGCTCCCCACCCCTTTACATCATTCCCTTCATCTGACCCGAATTAGTGTCATAATTTAAAATACAATTGAAAACAAAACTGTGGGTTTGAAATTAAGAAGGTGGTCTTTGAAACCGAGTTCTACATCCAGCCCAGTGACTTAGTCTGTTTCAACAGTAATGGATTCAAATACTCTAAATGAATGGTTAGAGTAACAGTTGCTATTTTAAGGGAGACTTAGAGCAGAAATAATGGGTCAAATGTTTATGCAAACTTCTTTCTTTTTCTCTGTCCTTCTTCTATTTAACTTAGGGCCTCATGTATTCCAGACTGGCTTCCAACTCATAAGTAGATGAAGATGAACTGACTTTCTGCCTCTACCTCTGAGTTGTAGTATTGTATGGTGTATTCCCACACCTTGTCAATAAAATATTGAAGATTCAACTAAGGGATTCCTGCATGCTCAGCAAGCACACGACTAACCGAGCTACACTCCTGCCTCCTAAACTCTAAGATACTCTGCGTGAATATAGTCTTGGTATTATGATTTATACTTTATGGTACACTTCANGGCCTCAACTTTAGGAGTCACTTCTTTTATTCGCTATTCCTTTTCCAATTTTAAAATTATAATGAAGCTTCTTGAAATATACCTCACCATCTAGTGAATATTTTTGTGTTTTTAAAAATAAATCATATTTATGACTCAAGACTACTATTTTAGAATGCTATTATTTCTTCACTCAACCAATACTGTTTGTGCTCAAAGCATGCCTAGGCTGAGCTCCTTGACTTTACACAACACATTTGCAACACTCTCTGTAGAAGTTCATGCATGTTCAGGTGTTTTCCCTGTGTGATGGATCAAAGATGCAGGTGACACTACAGCTGCTTTGAAGTGGGAGCTTAACTTTTAGGAAGTTTTCCTTCATCTTACACTGTGTCTTCCTGCAGTTCTCATATAATTTCTATCATAGTAATTGTCACTAGTTTTCTCTACAGATAGCTACAAAGCTACTTCCCACAACATTTTTCTTCTCCATATTAAGACACAGAATCAAACTTTCAATCACTTGCTCCATTTCATTTACAACCTCTTTCCTATTAAGCATCAGAACTACAATGAAATTGGACCCAAAGTTGCAAAGGGGATTGGGCCATAATTAACTACAGTAGGGTCATCGTATTTCCCCTATCAAGCATGAAACTGTATGTAGATCAATTTGGTATACATTAGCAATTTTTGTTCCAGTCAGAGCTCATTGTTGAGTTATGTCACTGCTACTCTTCATTGGTAGTGCAGCCATAGATGTGTATTTTTCTCACAAGCCATATCTCTTTCATCCTCTATTTAGAGGGCTGGTGTTGGGACCTAGCAGAGCACTTATTATTGGTCCACATTCTATTTCCTCTTTCTAGATTTGACTCAGTGTTCTTAGCAGCCAAGAAGTTGTTAGATATGGTTATTACTCTGAATCTTGGTTTTTCTACTGTAATTTTCCCCCCTGTGGAATGCTGTAATCAAGAANTCTTCTACATACTCATACTGTTACATAATATACTGCAGATTGTAGTTTAAAATGAAGTTTATATATAACATAATTAAACCCTGTTTTTCTTCCTTTTAAAAATTTCAGAATTCACAATCAGGTATAAAGTTAAAGTGCTTTAAAACATAGAAGGTCTACCAAATCTAGAAGATGATGAGTGCTCAACAAATAATTTTCATGCAAAAGAAACCAGTGGGTATGTTTGCTAAGGCTGATTTTTTTTTAACTCAAAGAAAATATACAAAGAAGAAAAAGACAAGTGTCCACTCGATGGCTGATCCGATGGGAGAAAAATATTTAAGGACTAAATTAATCCTTAATTTAGAAGGTAGAACTGGATCCAATGGAGATTAAATGCTCTNAAATATGGTTGTCTTAAAGCTCTTCCTCGTGAAGACAGCTGCTGCTGCTGATCAGTTTTGAAGGCTTTCTGACCCTGTGTTAACAAACAGTAGGCAAAAGGAAAGTAGTTTTTATGCACTCACAGACACACACACACACACACACACAGAGAGAGAGAGAGAGAGAGAGAGAGAGAGAGAGAGAGAGTTTCCCCAAATCATTGAGCTATGATCATATGCTCAGTATAAAAGATACAACTGAAATTTATACAGGTCAGACTAATCATTCTAAATTATACACTCAGTGAAATGGGAAGATAGAAATTGGAATTTGGCATATCATTGCTATCAATTTGCACATGGCGCTGCATACATTGAGAGGTCTCTTCCAATAATCTAGCACACATTTCAAGGCAGTAGCTACAGTTCATCCAAAATTAGCAACAAGAAGAAAGCCCTATCAGATCAGAACTCAAAGTATCATCCCAAAGGCCAATAAAGGAAGCTCTATGGGGTTTTGTCTAGAGTCCTTATGGGTTTTCAAGGAGCCTGTTCTGGGCTTTCCATGTTTAATGTTCTCAGTCTCCTAACTTCATTTCCTCTGTCATGCCTGCCAAAGCTAATGTTGTGTTTGTTTTGTATACATTTGCTATATTTTTATGGAAAAGTTAACATTAAGTTCATCAAACCCATGGCCCTGGATCACCTCTGACTGCACATCCCTCCTACTTTTAGTCAACTTATATGATCTGCTTCTAGCCTCATACCTCATTACCTTACCTGAATTGCCTCACTTTCCCTTGGCTTTCCNCCTTGGAGGTTAAGGCTTACCTCTGATATACAGTTTACAGAAATTATACTGGGAATCAGTGGAGATTGCAGAAGCAAGTCAAGGCTTGGAAGGAGATGGGAATATTCTGACTGGGAATCAAACACCAAGAAGGAGGACCCAAACTCCAGATACTGTACTGAAAGGAAAAATAGTAGGCTTCCAGGATGGTCCAAAGGCTATCCAGATACTTCTTTCAGTATTTTTGGAAGACATAATAAGTGCTTTTCATTTCACTGGCTACTGATTGTGCACCATATATCCAGGAGTTTCTTGTCCACTATTCGACAAAGACTAGTGACTAGTGGAATAGCCTGCACACTGAAATCTTCTTACTTAGTTAACAACAACTTGGTGATATACTTCACCTCCTTATAATTCAGTTTCTCACTGTGTAGTATTCTGATGAAGAGTTGCTGGGCAATGTAGCCACGATGGTCCCCTTAAATCATGATGACTACACATCTGTCTTCCTGAACTATGCAGAATCTTATGTCCCAACTGGTCAGTGGATTTCTAAAGTTTTTCATTATGAAAGGGATAGAGAGAATTTTTTTTCCTATTTTCATACCAGAGTCATGCATTCCCTTCTTCAGAGTCTTTAATCTCCCAACATTTATCCCATCAATTCTGCTACTAGTGAGCTCTTACCACAAGATGTGTGCCTATTAAATTAGGAATTTTACAGAAGTGGGGAGCCTTTTATGGCTGTAAATCATCTGGCAGAATAAACTGTTCTCTGCTCCAAGCCCCGCTG
>LZPO01077942.1:0-11260 GCA_001675575.1 Neotoma lepida
ACAATGAAGGTGTAAATATCCTCAAACTGAGAAGCAGTAGCTCATGGCTTTGTAGAGAATAGCATATCTATACACTTTATAACATCACTAGATTGATGGATCCTGGGTTTTGTTTTTCACTTCATAAGTGACTTTTAAAAATTCTTATTTAGTAATTGATAACAATTCACAATATGTTATCTTACCCAACTATTTTTCTCTGTTGAAATATTTAGGGCATTTTTGTCTTCAAAACAATTGTTGTGTACAACTTTCTAAAGTTCTGTTTACAATTATCTCACCTTTGGAAGTGAGGAAAAGAAACCAGGTGTGAGTCTGTGTGAGAGAAATTGCTTACAGAATGTTGTGGGCTCTCACTACACACTGGAGAAGAATACCACATAGAAGATGTGCTGCTAGGGAATTCACAGCAGCTCAGTTAATTTCTTCCCACCACAGGATTCCAGAGCTGAGCAAGCCCTGGTATAGTAAATCTAAACGTATTTGTTTTCCTACAACTAATGTATTTTCACACTGTATGCATTTTGTAAATGATTAGGAAGTTCATAGACTATGGATATCAAAAGGGGATTTGATGCTAGCTTTATAACTAAATTTGGACTCTGTCTTAAGCTACAGTTTCACCTAATTGTTGAAATACTTAATTAGGGCAAGTCTAGGTGAAAAATATCAATGGATTTAGTTTTTTTCAGCCATGCAGAGTTGTCTTAATAATTGATACTTTTTCTTTTTTTCCCCTCTCAGATCTATGCCTTAGTGTTGAAGGAATTCTGGGGATAAGGATAGGTAGATATATAATACGTGGATATCAAAAGAAGGTTATTGGGTGCATAAGCTAGTGACTGCTGAAAGTCAGAGTCCTGGGTAAATCTCATCATCTAGTATCTGCTGAGGGTCCTTGTATACATCAAGCCTACTCTTGGGTTGTCTATGGTGGTTTTGAGAGACATATCGTTTTAATCAGGGTTCTCTAGAGTCACAGAACTCATAGAATGAATCTTTCTCTCTCTCTCTCTCTCTCCACACACACACACACACACACACACACACATTCATGCGAATTTATTGGAATGACTTACAGGCTGCAGTCCAATAATGGGTATCTGTGAATAGAAAATCCAAAAATCAAGTAGTTGCTCAGTCCCACGAGGCTGGGTGTCTCACTGGTCTTCTGTATAAGATGTAGGCTCCAACACCAGTGAAGAGGTAGATATGCTGATGAGGCAAAGGCAAACAGGCAAAGAACGAACACACCCCCTTCCTTCTCCCATTGTCTTTCCAGCAGATTGTGTGGTCCAGATTAAAGGTGTGCCTTCCAGCCTCAAAGTCTAGATTAAAGGCATGTGTCATCCAGCCTCAAGTTCTGGATCAAAGGCATGTTGTCTTCTTTCCTCAAGGTCCAGATCACAAGTGTGTCCTCCATTTCTGGATTATAGTTCATTCTAGATATAGCCAAGTTGACAAGCAAGTTTTCTCAGTTAACCTCCTCATTTCTCTCACAGACCTAGAGCTAGCATGGACCACCATTCTTTACTCAGCATCGTATGGCTTGAATCCTAGTTAATCGTATGGCTTGAATCCTAGTTATTTTGAGCAGATAATTGTGCTATCATTGTTATCATTTGGATTGTAATTTCAAACACTGCTGAAGATAGAGAAGGATGAATTGTGAGGTAGACTTACACATACCTCAGTCCAACCTTCTGGTTGCTAGTCACCTCAACCCCATATTTCTGATAACTGTTATTTTCTACGAATTGTCATTTCTTACAAGTGGTCACCATTTTGCCCAGTGAGAGGCAAAACTGGTAAAAAAAAATAAATAAAATAAAAAATAAAAAAACAAACAAACAAAAAAAACCCAAACAAACAAAATGTAAGAAAATCCCCTTGTCCTTGTATAAGCATAGCCCCTTTCCACTGCAGGAACACATTCTTCAGTGCTTCAGGGGAGATGCTTTTCTGCTCTAGTATTCCACATGCCATTGTAATCTCTGCCTCCAGCAAACATCTCTGCGTTTTGTTTTCTACAAGTCCCTTGTCTCTAACAAGTATAGTACCACTGGATCCAGTGGTATAGGGTCACCTGAATCCAGTATATACTCATTTCAGCCATGACAATGACATTGCCTGTGAAGAATCTATTTTCCAAATAATGTTGCTTTCCCAGGTTCTGGGTGGACGTGACTATTTGAATGACACTATTCAACCCACTACAGTTTATGAAACAGAAGAAAACCACAATACATATGGAAGGAGGAAATCTAAATATCAACTACTCAAACATCTTGGGTTTTTGTTGTTTGATTTGTCAACTTGCCACTAGCTAGAGCTATCTGAGAAGGAACCATAATTGAGAAAATGCCCCTTAAGACAAGGCTGTAGGCAAGCCAGTGGGGCATTTTCTTAATTAGTAATCAATGAGGGAGGGCCCAGCCCATTGTGGATTGTGTTATCCCAGACATATGGTCCTCCAGAGTACAAGAAACCAGGCTGAGCAAGCCAAAGGAACAGAACAGTAAGCAGTACTCATCCATGGCTTCTGCTTCAGTTCCTGCCTTGAATTCCTACTCTGACTTCCCTTGTTGATGGAGTGTGACTTGAGAGTGTCAAACTGTAATAAACCTTTACCTCCCATAGTTGCTTTTGATCATTGTATTTTATCATAGCAGTTGAAACCTTGATTAAGATATTCAGAGTTCAATGTGTATATTTATATACAACACAATTCAAATACTTGCCCCTTCAGATATCTATAGATTTAATACAGATACAATTTTAGCCTTTTAAGAATTGTCAACATCAACAATAAATATATAAAAAGTCAGTAAATGGAGCAAAATGGGATCATGGTTCATATGTTTGTAAGCACACACTCTGCCTCTGCTTTAATTGATATTTGTGATTGATTCTGTTTCCATTCACTTTTGTATGCTCCTCTATGGAAAAGGCCATGCCTCATTAATCTTTGTCTAGGACAAAATTTTGCATGCTTCACATGTTTAAAAATGTGACTTTGACATTTGTATTCAGTCCAGAATACACTAGAACACATACCATAGAACCACAAATCCATGTTACAAAGAAAAGGAAGACATCTGAATGATTCCAACCACAAATAGACAGATTCATCTCAAAGAGTCATAATTAAAATGATAATATGATAGTTTTCAAGTTCTTACTACACAAAGCAGAGAGACAGAATAAGCTTTGAAACTGGTGGAAACTCTACCAGAAAGGTTTGCTTTCTTCTTTCTAGTCTTTCATCTATAGGGCACTTACATTTTAAGGCTGATCCCTGTGATTGACAGATAATTCTTGAGAACAATTGATGTAGGATAGGATAAACTGCTTTTCCAGATATAAATAGGCTGACACAGAGAATCAGAATTCAAGAGTAGCATGAGCTCAAAATACAAAACAAATAAGCAAAAAAAAAAAAGACCCTCCTTGGCTGATTTTACTAGCTAGTTTATTAATTCAAATATTTTTGTATGCCAACATGTATAAGGTGTGGCTCTGAGTGTTGGAGATAAGACAAATGATGAGGTCAAGTAATGAAATCGTGTTTTTATATAGATTATATTTTAGTTGATGAGGCAAATGTTCTACATTGACAAAGCTTATAGTTTGTAATAAATATAAGTAATGATGTTTTAATAAATCTTGTATGAAAAATGTCCTATATACATCTCATGAAAACTATAAGAAAATATTTTGGTTTGTATGAACATTATTTGATGAATTTTAAATGAATTTTGATTTGTAAGACTATATACAACTGACCTAAAATTATAATTATTCCTTTATAATTATTCCTGATTTGTATATATGAATATGATAATACATATGTGAAATTTTAAAAAAATTACTACCAAATATTACTTTTCATAAAAAAGTACACTATTTCACAAAGTTGATTCAATATAGTACTTAATTATTGTAGAATAGCCACATTTTTTTTCCTAAGTAACAGTGAAGTTTAGGTAATCATTCAATATATGAAGATGATTAACCATATAATAAGCATTCAGCCTAGGATGCCCAACCATTCAGTCAGCCATTAAACCTATGATGACTACCTTGACAGAAAAAACATGTTGTTCTCCACTGCACCATGACCCAGCTCACTTTAGCTTTCTGCCAATGTAAACTAAGAAAAAACAGTGTCAGTGACTATGTTTTCTGCTCATGTGAAGGAGCAGTGAGTTTCTTGTTTCCATAGCAACATCTGTTCACCAACACACATATATCACGTCATTAGTACCTCGTGTTTTTAAGGACAAAAGCACTGTAGAGAAGCATTATTCAACTGACTATGGGCGCTTTCATGATTTTCCAAGTTGTTGAAAAGATGATGTGATGTAGAACAATAACTGGTTTGAGTTAGAGGATACTCTTCCCAATTTGTGGCCCCAGAATTCTCCACTTGTGGGGCTTTAGAAAAGGCACTTACACTTCCAGAACCTTAATCTCTTGATTTCGAAAGTCAGAATTTAGTGAGGATTGAATTTAGGTATAAATAATATTTATGCAAAGCAGGTGGCTTGAAGCTTGGGACATTGGAGGCAGGCAATCAGTCTTAGTATAACTAACATTTTAGTATAATGAACATAAACAGTCTCCAGAATAAAACACTGATGCAGCCTGAAGATGGAAGTGAGAACTCACTATCCTTTTTTGTTTGTTTGTTTGTTTGTTTTGTTTTGTTTTTTTTTTCTAGACAGGATTTCTCTGTGTAGCTTTGGCGCCTTTCCTGGAACTTAGCCCAGGCTGGCCTCGAACTCACAGAGATCTGCCTACCTCTGCCTCCTGAGTGCTGGGATTAAAGGTGTGTGCCACCACTGCCCATCGAGAACTCACTATTCTATTGGGTATTTTGAAGAATGTCTTCTGAAGCCATAACTTCAAAATAAAGTAGTAACAAAAGACCCCATAGTGATGGAGTAGGAATACCAGTGGAGTAGAAGTTAGTAGATGACTTAGCCCCAGCAAGATATTTTCTATTTGAGTGACACAGGGCAGTCAGGGAATTCTTAAATGTGACTTTGTAAACATCTACTGTTTTCCAGTCTGTGTTTGCAATCAAGTAATCAGGCAAGCAGCTCACTTTTCTTCCATCCATTTTTGGCAAGAGTTACCCTCTTTCCCAGGAGTCCTGTTGAACAGAGGGAAGAGGGATTGTATGAGCCAGGGTGGNGTCAAGGTCATGACAGGAGAACCCACAGAGACAGCTGACCTGAGCTTGTGGGAACTCACCGACTCTGGACCGACAGCTAGGGGGCCTCCGCATGTGGGCATGTGGGTGACAGTTGCGTAGTTTGGTCTGTTTGTGGGGCCCCTAGCAGTGGGATCAGGACTTGTCCCTGGCACATGAGCTGGCTTTTTGGAACCTATTCCCCATGCTGGGATGCCTCTGCCAGCCTTTTCGCAGCGAGAGGAGCTTGGTCATGCCTGAATGTGATATGCCATGTTTTGTTGACTCCCATGGAAGGATTGCCCCTTTCTGAACGGAGAAGAAGTGGGTGGGGGACAGGAAATTGTGGTTGGTATGTAAAATAGCTGAAAAAATTTAATAAAAAAAAGAAAAGATAAAAACTCTAAGTATATTGATTCATTTTTTTCAGAAATAAAATTAATTATCAAGGATTATTGCAATCCATATAGATTAGTACACATTATACAAATAACAAGTTATTAAGCAAAACTAGCTCCTATCACTAATAAATTAGTGTGCCTCAATATATAATTTCTGAGAAGATATTTTATAAATATGTTTCTATATGATTATGATTAAAAATTACATAAAATATGCCAGACAATGTGCTATGTAAAAGCTTTAGGTGTGAGGTATACCCGAAAGAATATGCAGATTTCCTGTGAAAATGATCTCAGTCTTTCAACTGTGAGTCTGACTATGTTACAGCCAAAAGCAGTGATCCCATGGATTAAAAAACCGGAGTTGAACTGGGAGGATGGACTTAGCAGGTGTGGCAGTACTAAGGTTATTTTCATCTAAGAAACAGATGGCATTCTAGTTTGACAACACAAAGCCATCAACTGTTTATGAAAGAAATGAATTCTGGAGATTAGAAAGTCAGACCATTTACTTTTGAGGGGAAATTATTGGCAGCGTTTTCAGTAATTTGGCTTGTCATTCCCAACATCTGTTGCCTTTGCTCTTCTACCACTTAGCTCCGGATGACAAATTGACCAAGATCAAAGTTAGGGCATGGTAATTAATAGATATCTTCATGAGAAAAATCAGTTCATCTCAAATGCAGGGCAGTGATATCACGTGTGTACTCTCCTTGTAGTTGTCTCTCTGTCTTGTCGTCTTACATAATCCTACTTCCAAAGCACTCTTCACCTCATCCATCTCTTCTGGAAAAGACCTTGGTGGTAATGCCCTATTTATAAAAATAACCCTAAAAGAAACACTTATGTTACATAATTATAAGACTGTCTGATGTATCTTATCTGATGTAAGACTGTCTATCTCAGTCATATCTGCAATGAAACTGAAGAAAACTACAATGTAAAGAATACAAAGTGATTTGGCTCTGCCTTCTGCTTGGTCCATCTGTTGTTATTTTTTCCCTACTGGCAAAATGCTAGACAATATTTCAACTTAACATCTCATAGGCAGTTACGCAACAGAAAAGATACACTATATCAATGTCCTACTTATTTATTTATTATTTTTACTCTATTTTCTGTTTTACTTGTTCTTCCCTTCAGTTAACAGCAAGGCTAAGTTGATCACCATGTTTTCATGCTCTAGTAAAATCTTCCTTACATATCTGAGTGTCACTCATGCTATGTAACGAATAAACTGGAATTCCACTCTGTAGACAAAGAAACTGGTGTGTGTGTGTGTGTGTGTGTGTGTGTGTGTGTGTGTGTGTGTGTGGTTTGTTTCAGGAGGAATAATAGTCTCAGGGATTCAACAAGGACACACGCCAGCCACTGAACTAAGATTTTAAAATAATTAATTCTATCTGAACCAGATCTCAAGAGAAGTGAGTGAGTTTATAGTTTTCTATTCAAGAAAAACAGCATTGAAAATAAAATGTACATTCTAGAAAAGATGAAAAAGAAGCGGTTACTCTTTATTCCTTTTTATTTGTTCATTCATTAAAACTTTTATATAACATGAATGATATCACACTTACCAAGCCTTGGGTAAAAATGAGGCTACATGCATTTTAATAAGTAGTATTTTCAAGACTCTTATCTGTAATCTACATGATGTGATCATAGCCTGTTAGTGATTTTGGCATAAACAATGATTCCTGGGAACCACAAAGGAGGAGTTCATAAGAGATCACAATTAATTCCTTCATATTGTGTNCTCTGATATTTTGCTACAGGTATGGTATCCAAAGCTTTCATGACCACTGAGTAAGGATTTCTGTAAGAATGCAACTTTGCTGGATGACTAAGTCCTCCGCTACCTGGCCAGCCACTCTCTGTTCTGAAGAGCATCATCTCATCAACTCTAGTGGGATGATTGCTTTACAAGGACCTCAGTGAAATTCTGCTATGAGGATTTTTTTTTTTGAATTTATACTTTGTTTCCTGAGATTTTTTTCATGTGCTGACCCTTTCAGCTTCTTCCAGGTATTGCTGTGTGTATGCCATGTCTAGTTCTGAAACTGAGTTAGAATGCTCATATCTTTCCTTCCACTTCCTTAATTTATTTCTCCAAATACCAGTGCAAAGAAAAGTATAGAAAAGAAAAAGCTAAAAGAAATCTTTTTCTCTTTTTATCCATCCCAAGCAAAATTTGAAATGCCTATCAGCACTTTCCAATTGATTCCCCAGACTGTTGCTCATCCACTTTTCTGTAAAGAACCAGACTGAGTCCCTGTTTTACTCAGAACAAGAACAACAGAAATATAAAGCACTTAGAATGACCTAAACCATATTAAATGCTGGGTCAGTTTTTAAAAAACAAACAGAATTAGTCTCTGCTTTTTAACGAGCTCTTACTTGGAAATTTATGTACAACCATAAAAGTATCAAATAGTAATGAGAGTTGTGGAATTTAAATAGTAAAGAGAACTAGGGAGTTTTTTGTTGATGTATATGAGAATGGCTGTTTTCCATTAGAGCACAGCACCCAGAGAAGAGATGCTTAGATGAATTGACAGATGTGATTGGTGTCTTGGGTGGGCTTATAAAAAGGTTAACTTGAATATCAAGGTATAGGAGGAAATTGGGAGGTGCAGAAATATGATGAGTAAAGTCAAAGCACTCTTAGTTTTTCGGGGGCATCTGTAGGCGTCACTGAGTACTCTATGTGGGTAGGGTATTAGGGATAGGAAACAGGATTAGAGGGGAAATAGAGTGGGGTTGGAAGGTGTAAAGATTTTGATTTCCAAACTGAGGTACTTGGATTTTTACCATGTTAAATGATAAGTGATCATTAAACAAGGGTCTGACACATTGTTAGGTTTTAACAAATGAGGTCCTTAGCTTAAGGCTTTCTCTCTACCCAGAACTCAAAGTAAGCAAACTTACTTTGAAAGTGAACTTGAAGGCATTTCTTTAAATAGTAACTTATTTAATATAAGTGACTTTAATATAGTGACTTAAAAAGAAAAAAAATACAAAGCAAAAGAAAACCCGACTGAGGCTCAGCCTCTTACACACAGCCAAGAAGCTGGTTGGTTATAGACCCTTTTATAGACTCCCACCCACACAACTGGGTACTTAGCTTTATCCAAGGGGAGAGTTCTTTGCCTTGTTGCTGTATTCATCAAAACAAGAAGAGCTTGTCATTCACACTCCTGGAATGTAGTCCATACCCTCCTTTCAGCTTGCTGCTTCCTGATTTATNAATTATCCTTATTCAAGTAAACTCCTTTATGTGGTGTTGTTAAGACATAACTCTGGAAGCATATTGGAAATTAAGTAGAAAGAAAATGGAAATAAGTTTGCATGCCCTTGAAATAATCAAGGGACTATATTGGAAGGGTCTAAATTAAAGATGAAAATGGAATAAAGAAGGGAAATTTTTTAAGGGATCCTAGAATTTGAGTGAAAGAAAGAATGAGAGAGATGTCAATGCAATTTTATCATTTCCAACATAGGATATTATGTCAAAGAGATCCCAAGGATGACTAGAGATGAATGTGTTAGTTTTTAAAACTTCAGATAAACAATTTTAGATGTTTGGTGGAGAGACGTCTCAAATACCACCACGTCGTAATTGCTGGAAGCTGTGAATATATTAATGTTTGTGGTAAAAGAGTCACAAATGGCTGGCTCAGGGTCATTTGGCTCCTTTTGGATGAAAATCATGAATAGGCAAGGCACAGCTTCTTTTGTGTTGGCAGTGTCGAGTACTGCAGTACCAGATGGATGTGGGTTGGACTTACAGACCCAGAGGCTTAATGCTCTAGGTTGTGAGAGCTAGAGGCTTAAGGTTCTCCAGGCTTTAAAAGCTAGAGGCTTGTAGATTTCTTGGCACTCAGGACAGAGACTTTTGCTGTGGACTTTTAATGCCAGCAGCCAGTGTTATAATTTCCAATCACTATGTGCTGGGACTCTTAGCTTGTAGCCCTTGGTAGTTCCCAGGAACTCTTCCAGCACCTGGAGCCTGGAGCTCTCATCCTTGGTTGTTTATAGTCTCCCACCATCTGTCCTCTCAGCTCTCTGCAGTTTTTGTCACCAGCTTCTCCCTAGAACTCTTCAGCTCCCCTTCCTCTTCTTCTGGGTGTGTTTGGGGCTAAAAGTCCCAGGGGTTCTTTTGTTTTTTTGAGCAGCTACCTCAGCCCACTCTTCCTATAATAAGACCACAGGTAGATAAAATAATTCTTGAGAGTCATACCTTGCAAAACCAGAGGGTAATGCATAGGAGAGAAATCTACAAGGCTGACTCACCAAAACTGAGAAATAGGTTGCTTGTAAAGCTAGAATTGGGTTTTGTAAACCTGTGCTCAGATTATTCTCCTTTCATAGGGTGATAGTGTGAGGCTTCTAGCCCATCAGTCCCAAACCTCATGTTGCANTAAGCACAGTTGTTTCTGTTGTTGTTTTGTTTTTTTTCTGAGTTACTGGGAGATGCTTTCTCTCTAGTCCTCAATGAGAGTAAGTGCAGCGTGAGCCGCATTATCTAGAGTTCACTGAAGTTGCCTTGCCTAGAGTAGAGTCTTCCAAAGACCCTTGTATTACCCTGAGAGGAGCCTTCCAATGCCAGTGCAGCTTACATGGGATGGTCACGAGTGGTGCAAGGCCCCCTTAAACCAGCAGTACTTCCAGTAGCAGGAGATATAGTTGCAGTTGTGCTTGCTGCTGAATGGTTCCTCAAAGTTACTGTGGATTGTTCAAGAAGACAAAGAGAGAGCCTCTTGGCAGCCACTTTCTGTTCAAGGCAACAGGGCATAAGGGGAGGGTCTTCCAGCTGTCATAAAGGGTTAAATGTCCTGTTTCCAAGAATTTTGTTCATCCACAGGAAGAGTTCTCACAATACATAGTCACTAAATTATTCTTACTCATATTTAACAACACCTGACTCCTAACTATATGACCTTAAGGACACCTCTACGGGGATTTCACAGTTATGATGAGATTAAGGAATCTGTGATGGAGTGGTTATCCTGGATTACTCAGGTGCGTTCAATGTAATAATCAGGTGTAAGGAAGGCAAGAGACTCAAAGGTAGATAGAGTATGTCATAGAGCTGTGCTTTGAAGGTAGGAGCAAAGAACACAGGCTGACCATCATAACTAGAGAAGGTAAGTGTATGATTTAATTTTCTTATTGCTGTAACAAAATACCTGACAAGAAGGGACATAAGGAAGGGCTTATTTTGGTTACAATCCAAGGATATACTTTAGTCCACCACTGGGGTGAAGAACAAGGCATCAGGGACCAGACCCTGCTGGTCACATTGCGTTGGCCTTCAGAAAATAGGGGACAGGAAGAAGGACTGAGCTATGAAACTTCAAGTCTATCCCACTGTGATCCNTGTTTGCCAGGAAGGCTCCTCCTAAAGGTTCTGACCAAGACCTTCCCAGACAGCACCTCCAGCTGGGTACCAAATTCTAAAACATGCAAGTCTGCCAGGGAACATTTTACACCCAAACCATAGTAGAAGGGAAATAGAGTGTTTTTCTCTTAGAGCTTCAGACATCTTGATTTTAATAAACAAGATTCACTTCAGGGCCATAGAGATGGCTCAGTCGGTAAATGCCACCAGTCCTGAGGATCTGGGACCCATATGCCAGAAGGAGAGACTCAGATCCCACAA
>LZPO01077943.1:0-11246 GCA_001675575.1 Neotoma lepida
TTCGCTTCGCTCTTTGGAAGTAGCGGCAGTGTTGGTGAGGTGAGGCTAGTGGTGGCTTGCTCCTAATTCCTCTGATCTCTGTCAGATTTTCACCCTATTTCTTGTTCTGTGTGTTTATTAATAGACTGGTTAGAAATTCGTCTTACACTACCCTAATCCATGTACATGTTTAGGTGCTTGACAGCATAAAACAAAGAAAATCCATGAGCACCAGCATTCATTTCTTGCTGCTTCCTGACTGTACATGGAATGTGATTCAATGCCTCAAGTTCCTGAAACCATTACTTCCCCGTTATGATGTGCTGTATACTATACTGTATACCTTGGTCTTAGTTAGGGTTTCATTTCTGTGAAGAGACACCGTGACCACAACAATTCTTATAAAGAAAAAACATTTAGTTGGGGCTGGCTTACAGTTTAGAGGTTTAGTCCATTATCATCATGGTCCGAAGCATGGCAACATGTTGGCAGACATGGTGCTGGAGAGGTAGTTGAGAGTTCTACATCTGGATCTGTAGACAGCAAGAAGAGACTGTGAGCTACTAGACTTGACTTGAGGTTCTGAGACCTCAAAGCCCACCTCCTAGTGATGCACTTTCTTACCAAAGCCACGCCCACCTTGACAAGGCCACACCTCTAATAGTTCCACTCCCTATGAGCCTATGGGGGTCAATTTTTCTTTAGTCGACCACAACCTCAAAATAAGATTTCTTATCCTCAATCCTTAGGCCTTCAGAAACTACTTGCTGATATCTCTCACATATGTTAACACACCTCTATGCCTGTACACACACAATAGCACAGACACAAACACACACCCCTTGTTTTGAGTTCCAAGCCTTTGTCATTCTTGTTCCACTTACATGGACTCTTCTTCTGTCACTAAATTCTTCATCATCCTCTAAGAACTGTCTCATGGGCCACCTTGTCTGGAAGCTTCCCTTGGCAATTTTTCTGGCCTGTCTTCTGCATGAGTAGGAACTTGGTCTCTTTGTACAACAGTTTTATGACACAGACATTTTGAGGTCAACTCAAATGTTGGGAAAAAGGCAGGTGATTGACATAGAAATATGAGTCAGCCTTACATTAAAGACAATCTGTCCTTCCACAGCTCCCTATACTCTGTAGGAAAAAACTAAGCCTTTTAGCTTAAAAACCTTCTAGGACCAATGTAACAAGATGTCACGAACAACATAGCTTCAAGCAACAGAAATATATTCTGACACCATTCTGGAGTCTGGGAGTGAGAAATTAAGGTGTTGGTAGAGCTGTTCTTCCTCTAAAGCCCACGGGGACAGATCTATCATATGCTTGTCTTGATTTCCAGGCATTGCCAACAACTCGTGCTGTTCCTTGTAGCTCTGTTATCCAACCCCTGCCCCTGTTTTCATATAACCTTCTCTTGTCAGTATCTTCACATGACTTTCTCATAATGGCATTTGTCATTGATTTAAAGACCCTTCTTAACCCAATTTGATGTCATTTTAATCAATTATGTTCGCCAAGACCCCAGTTCCAGATAAGATCACAATCTGGAATTCTGAGTGAGTGTGCAATTCTGTAGAACACTCTCCAACCTATTGTGGAGATGGAGGATGTGGAGCTCTCGTGTGCTTCCAGTTCCGTGTGTACTAACACGTCCATCAGTGCCCTAGCTTTCTAGGATGGATAAATTTGCTAACTTTAAAATCCATGTCTCTTAACATATTGTGGTGTCTTGAGGGCAGGTCAATTTGGGTTTTATTTTGTGTCAATGTTTTTTTCATCTTTTGCTATACAAAGTATAATAAAGAGTCGGGTTCAGGATTAGTGTGCTCAGCAAATGCATGCAGAATTTGATTTCTGCAAGACTGGGTGTAGATTCTCCACACTGAGGACACTGGAGTCCTTGAGGATCTAGCTACAATCCTGCTACTTCCACACGGGCGTAGATGTGGGTACTGGGTTTGTTTGTTACTCATGTACCCTGTGACCACGGGCTGTTCATTCCTTTGCTCTGACATCACTTTCCTGTATAAATGAGGGGCTTGGGCTGCAGTTCCCCTCCATTTTCTGACTTCCTTTATCTTAAAACTCACGTGGACCACACTCAGGTAGAAGGAAGGTTATTAAGAAGTATGTATCCAAGACTATTTAGGGCAGTTTCCCCGACCTGCATCAAACAACTTCAATTCACCAGCACGGGTATTTTCTCCTTTAAACAGATCTGCCTGCTGCTCCTGCGAGATGCCTTTCCCCAGTCCGCCTGGCAGGCAGTCAGCACGGTGTGGAAATTCCTCTGGTGAAGATTGCCAGGGATGCCGGAGAGCAACAATAAACACAGTCTTTTCACTTCGACCCTTCATTTAGATCTGCTTTCTCTTTGAATCTCAATCAGCTGCGGCGCGGCTTTGGGTTCCTTGCTGAGGAGGTGTTTGGCAAATCATGAAAGGGCAAGGGCTCCCCAGAGAGGATATTTTCCCTCATATCAGAACCTTTCAAAACAGCAGGAGGAGTGAGCAATGGTGAGCAGGCTTCCAATCAGCCCCTCTCCCGCAGAGAGGACGAGGGGACAGAGTGCTCACCTTCGGGCTCTGTGAATTTTCAGTTTGGAGAAAGCCTGCTTCTTTCTGAAGGAGGATAGGACTGAGAAGCCAGACTTCTCAGAAAGCCTTCTATCTCCACATCCGACATCCCAGGCTGGGTGCCCTTTCTTCTGTGTCCCTGCAGTCCCTCCGGCTTGTTTTCATGATGGTATTTCTATACTGGGTTGTTTTCCCTAGGTTTCAACACCCCTTTCCCCAAAAGCGCTGAGCTGTATGATTTGTTTGTCCGTCGGGATCATTTTCCATGCACCTCGGTCTCAATTTCTCAAAGAAGTCTTGCGACTGTGTCTCGGAAGGTGGTTTATTGGACAGATGATCTCAGGAAGTATACCCAAGGAATAGGAGATGCGAGGGGTGCGGTGGGAGAAGGCAGCAGGAGTGTATGCTAATGTGTGGACCCATACAAACCTCTGAAGATGAGATGCAAACACCTGAATAGATCTTTGGTATACACTCTTGGGTTTGGCAGTTGAGTTTGGGTGTGTTACATGTTCTGCATTTTGGGTTATTCTACATAATACCCAGATGGATAGCACATATGTGATCAAAAAATGTCCTGCAGCCAAGAAGCAGAGGGAGAAGGGTTCCTTTCCAGTTCAGGTGTACTCACAAAGTGGGTTGAGGAAATTCTGAGTAAGGCTGTCCACAGTATACTCCTCACCCAGTTGTCCTGCCATGTTCTCCTGTGTGGGCTGCATTAAGGGTTCCTCGTAGTCTTTCTGGCTGGTTTTCTCTGGGCTCAACTGAAAGGGGCATGTGGAGAACATCAGAAGATGTTTGAAAGAGAGACACTAGGTAATTCATCTCCTTGGTTCTTTCTCTGCCATGGGACTGCTGTGTGTCCCTCTATCTCCAGCCATTTTGCCTGCAGGTTGTCTTTTTCACACTGCTTTCTTTCTCTGGGAATTGGTATCTTCTCCCCCAGACCATCTGACTTAAGAGATGTGATACCTCCCATCTTTCCCCAGCTCCAGGCTACTCTACCATTCTCCTGCTTCCCTGTAAGTAGGTGTATTTGTAAGTAGGGTCTTTATTTCCCCAAAATGCCTATTTGTATTAGTTACTTTGCATATGGCTCTGACAAGAAGTGACTTATGGGAGAAAGAATCTCTGTGGCTCACGATTTGTGGGGATACAGTTCATTGTGGGAGGGAGGACAAAGTGTCAGGGGTGGCTTTGTACCTACTGTGAGCTTCTTGTACCCGGGCAGATCAGGAAGCAGAGAGGATTGCTGACACTGGCTGCCTTTCCCCGTTTTCCCTTTTGTTCATCCAGTCTGGGATCCAAGCCCAAAGGATGATACTACCCACTTTGAGGGCAAATCTTACCTTCTCAGTTAACCCTCTTTGGAAACACCCCCACAGACTCATTCAAAGCCTTGCCTCACTAATGCCCTAGGGAATTACTTATCCAATCAAGATGACAATAAAAGTCCATGATCATGTATAGTGCTTGCCCTGTTCTTCATCCCAGAACTGGAGCCTGCTCTTAATCATCTGACCTGGAGTGGTTCATCCCTCTTATTATCTCTGGTTTACCAAACAGAGGAAGGGATAGTTACAGGGAGTTTCTCTGTCAGTCTTGGTTCTAAATTGTTGGCTATATCACACTAGAGAAGCCTCTTGGGTTCTCTATTTTTAGGGTTTTCTCTTCATATTCCTTCACCCCCCAAAAAAAGATGGTCTCTAAAGCCATTTTGCCACAGCCTAGACTGGAGAACTGGTACCATTCTCCCAGCATGCTCAGAATGCCTTTCATTTGTTCAGCTCTGTTTCCAGCCCTGACTCCATCTAGTTGGCTCTGAAATCTACTTAATGAGGGATCTGTAAACCTACAAGTTCTTTCCATATTACTTTTATTAGTTCTTTTGAGAATACATTCTTCTCATACATCATATTTTGATCACATTCATCCCTTGCTCCTCCCGGACACAGCCATATCTCCCTACCAACTGACATCATGTTCTCTCTCTTTTTTCAAATCCTGGAGAGTGGTTCTTCTAAAACTTAACTGTAAGTGCTGTAAATTAGTATTTCCTGCTGCATTCTAACTAACAATCAGATTCTAAAAAGAGAGAGAGAGCTTATTTTGTGGTCTAACAGCTTAGGAAGAAGTAATGATGTTCACCGAATAGCGTACTTATCAGAGTGTCCAGCCTTAAGGCCTCTGTAAAATACTACTTGGAATTCACTAAAGAAAAATCGTCAAACTTTATTCACTTAAAAAAGTAAGTTAACGACAGCATTAACAGAGAAATAGAGGCATAAGAATTTTTTCAGAGGGGCCAGATCAAAGATAACACTTGGAGAATGTTAAGGTTCACCATGCCCACTCCCCTTCTTCCTACCATGCATCCTGTTCCACTGATGTGGGGAGTTACTCAAGGTACCATGAGAAGAAGGGTCTAAGCCATGTCTGAGTGGAGCTTTTGGTGGAATTTCTTGGTGTGGCTTCATCTGTTCTGTTTTGTGGTTTTAAAGATGAGTGTGTCCTGCACAAGGACTGCAAGGCCCAGAATGAGAAAACATGTGGAGTAGAATGCACAGTGCCAAAGCAGCCATTGCTAAACCACATCTGTTAGCATGTGACATGATACAGAAACACATGTCAGCAGTGGGCAGCCAAGATTGTTACACAGTAAATGAGTCAGATGCAGTGTACGTACCTCACTTTTTAACAATGACACAGCAAGGACTGTGCTTTTGAGGTAAATGTCAAATGGTTTTACTTTTCGGACATCTTGGCATTGACATGCATGGATGTGTGCTTGCCTGCCTGCGTGTGTGTGTGTGTGTGTGTGTGTGTGTGTGTGTAAACTGCTACTCAAATTAGCTTCCTAAATACTCATGTTTTTACCTTGAGTAAGAAAAAATAACATCTGCTTATTTACCACAATGATTTTATACATTGTCTTGCCTTACTTTCTTAGCATTTTTATTTCTGTCTATGAGTGACAAATATGAGGCCCAGAGAGTGTAAGTGTCTTATCCAAGGCTCTGAAATTCTGACAAACTCTGTGTTCTTTCCTGTGCCATACTCAAGTAACAGTCAGGAGCCACGGGGGGATGCCAACACAGATTTCCTGTAACAAGCTTTCCTCTCCACTATAAATAAAAATCTTATGATTGGGCATGCCTGTGTGTGCATATTACTTATTTATAAATTATATGCATATTCTAGTATATGATGTATAATATGAAGTATGTACAAAAACACCCATTTTAAACGGTATAGATGAAAAGATTCTAAGACAAGTCCTAAGGGGTCTCCCCACATTGAAATAGACTGCCTGTGTGGGCTTTAAGCACCACGTTCTCCAGAGACTTTTAAACCACAGGGAGGGGCCTCAACTCCCCCGAGCACTTGAGACCAACATTTCTCTGACTCAATTTTCTACAATGTCTATTTACCCACACCTCCCTACAAAGAGCAGAGTCTCATTCGTGTCCATGTTCCCCAGGCCTGCAGAAATGTACAGCACAGAGCTCTACAGATGGTTCTGAAAACAATGACATAATGAAACAGTGATGCTATCACTACAATGACCGTGACCACAGCTCCAGAATTCGAAGGAAAGGATTCCAGAGATGTCTCTCTTGAGTCACTTGAGGCTTACAATCTTTGGTTGGAAACCCAGTTTCATCCACTCACTGAACCCCAGGAAAGACTGGGCTATATGACTGGAAAAGCAAAACATCTAAATTAAGTTGAGGGTTTGTGCATGTTGGGCCCTGCACTGTTCAGTGCCGTTTCTTTAATCTCACTCTTTAAAAAAAGGAACTTGGGCTTAGACACACTAAGGACTTTTTCCAGGGTCACGGAACTACAGCTGCAATTAAGACTAGGATTCATGGATTGATCTTATGATCATCACCCCACTCTTATACAAGCTACTTGCCAATTTATAATAATTTATATTTGTAGAAGGAAGTCTCAATCTTGATCTCATACTACTTTTAAACTTATCTCCATCACTAGGGTCTTTTAACATCTAGGAGATAACTAGATGATGGGGCTACAGGACATCCTACACTGGCACCATCAAGTGTCCAGAGTTCTGGGATTTGGTTTTGACATCCCCTAGCTCAAGATGCCCTGGCTGGCCAGAATTAGAACTCATGCCCCAATTCCCTAGTTGTTGTGCCGCTCTTTCTCCACACCACACTACCCCCCAGCCTGGAGAAATTGTACGGTATTGTTATTATTTCAAGAAAATGTCCCCAATTCTGTCCTGCTATTGCTCCTGGGGACAGGACTCTCAGAGAAACACTCATTCAGAAGCTGACCTTTAGCTGGCATCCTCCAACTGTGACCCAATCAAGCATAACAAGTTTAGAACGGGCTCAGGATTGTTTTCTCCCCTGCCTTCCTTTTCTCCCGGCTTTTATCGGTATTTTAGCAGAAGGCTGTTTTTCCTTCTGCACTTATTTATATTTAGCCTGAGCATCCTGTTAATTACAGAGCAGTTACAGGAGAATTAGGGACACTATATATAAATTTGCCATTTATGCAAATTGTATAGCGAGAACAAAGAAAAATTAGCTTAATTAGTGTAATTGCGAAAAAAGCGGGAGGCGAGGCAAATGCGGCTTTAATCAAAGATGGAGGTGAAGGAAGTCTCAAGGAAACAGTGACCCAAATCAGCACAGAGTGGAGGGCTCTGACCTTTCATGATTTCGAGACCTTGCTGAGACACCAGGATTTCTTGAAACCATGGGGGATGGGGAGCACAGTGAGTTCTCAGTGTGAAAACAGCATGTGGGTATTCAAGCAGTGAAATAAGATACTTGAATTTCGAAAGTCGCTGTTACATATGTAAGTGTGGATACTGAGGCAGGAGTGGACTTCCAACATCATCTTTCCAACCTGCGCACACTTGGCACCTACTAGGTGCTAATGGCTGCTTAGATACTGGGAGCATGAAAATGAATAAGATGCCATCAGTGACTTCATGGTACCAGAAAAGGAGAGAAGTAAAGATGCCAGGCTGCAGAGGTAGCTCAGCATAAAAAGTGCCTTGGTCTGTAATGCAAGGCCCTGAGCTCAACCCCCAGAAACCACATAAAAAGCCAGGAGTAGGGGTGTACAATTGTAAGTCCAGCACTGGGGAGGTTGAGACAGACAGATTCCTGAGGGTCACTGGCCAGCCAGCCTAGTTACTTGGCAAATAGAGACTGGTGAAAAATCCTATCTCAAAACAACAACAACAACAACAACAAAAATGGATGATACATGCATAGTCCAGAAAAAAAGAAAGAGGGGGAGAAGGAGAGAGAGAAAACACCACCACAAACAAGTGACATGGGCCTGAGGTATACAAAGTGGCTGGACTTTGGTGGGAAAGTAAGCTAGCCTTCTGTGTGGAAATACAGAGCACAAATTAAACTCTCCATTTCCAACCACAGTACTATTGTAGTCTAGTGAAAAGAAAGGGAATTAGGGGTTCAGTTCCTCCATACTACAGTGTCAGCCATATAAACAGCTAAGGCAAAGCTGCATGCAGTGAGGAGCTCAGATTTCCCACACCTAGCCCTGTTCTCATGACTGAGGTGGTGATGTCTAGCTATCTAGCCAGGGTAATGCTTACTCTACGCCACAACCTAGAAGAGATGATTGGGTGGTTTATGGAGAACCGATCTGTTTTCTATAATACATTGAGATCCTAACTGGGAACTACAATTTTTATAAAAGGTCTGTTATATGAATAGAACTAGTGACTAGCACAGTGCCTGCCATAGTATACTCAGTCAGCAAAAGCCAGAGCAGTAAGTAATGTAATGACTGAAGGACTTGCACCTTCAGAGTCATCCTAGGAATCTTAAAAATGTGGGAGACACTGGGGAGAACTTACAATGTTGTGCCGTCCNTTCTTCATTACTTCCTCCTCTCCCTCTCCTCTGCATTTCCCCCTCCCTCCTATTCTCCTTCCCTTCTCCCCCTCTCCTTTTCTTCTTTCTTTCCTCCTTTTCCATTCCCCCTCATCTTTCTCTCTTTCTTCCTTCCTTCCCCCTTCTTTCCTTTCTTTTGATCTTCTGACTTTGTGCTCTTTCCCTCTGGTTTTCTGTTTGGTGCCTCAACCCAAGAATCCAATAGTTACTAAAGCAACAGAATTTTTCCTTTCATACAAGCTGCCAAAGACTTGAAACCACCACACGAGGACTGGACAGATGACCTGGGGTGATTGGTCTAGAGAGAAGACACTGTGGTGACACACAGTCGTTGACTCCAAGTATCTAAAGAGGCTGATGTCTGGGAAGGTGAGCACTTGCCATGAGCAGAAGCTAGGATCCACAGAAAAAGCCAGAGAGACAGTTTTGTGGTTAAATGAGAGTCACACATTTTAACGGCACTATGAATAGTTGTCATTAAGGACTGGACATTTGCAGACTGTTTGAACCAAATGATTGAGTTCCTCTGGCAGCAGTGATTGTCACTGGTTGGTATACTACATTGTCATGGAATGTGGTGAATCATAAAGTGATCAACTGTATCCTGTGGAGACATGAGAGGATAGTGGCTTAGAACCTGAGGAGGAGGAGGGGTCTGAACGGGCTTTATAGAAGAGGGGCGGTATTAGACAGAGACAGGAGGGAAAACAGTGATTTGCTCCCCACATTTCCTCGTGTGTGTGTGTGTGTGTGTGTGTGTATGTGTGTGTGTGTGCGTGTGTGTGTGCACGCGCACGTGCACACACGCATGCTCGGGCATGTACCTGTGTGTCTGCATTATGTACATGTTTGAAGAGGGATATAAAAATCACTTGGTGATTGAAACATTAAGAAAACATCATGAAACAAAAGAAATGTTTTCACACTTCTAGGATCCAGAGTAGATACAACACAGTAGCAAGTCTACAAACTAGAGGAATGACCACACATGAGGATGATGGTTGGAAAGGATTGATTAAACAAGACTTCTTAGCCTTCAGAATACCTTAGTATGTGTCATGAGTCTTAACCATGTGGCAGCAGGTTGGCCAAGACTATTCTCCAATCAACTTGTAAAGGGATATATGACAGTTAGACTGGCACTGTACAAATCCCAGTTCAGAGCTGGTACCAAGAAGAGGTACAGCAAGTAAGAGATTTAACACAAAGATGGAAGCTAGGCTAAGGACAATTTGCAAATGCATATTGAGCATCTAGTGCACCCTGGACATATGTCAGGACACTGAGGATTCATCACTAAATGGGCAGATAAAAGGCCCTGTCCACATGTAGTGGACTTCCCTAGGAAGAGACAGATGACATTAGACAGGATGCAGAGGATTAATGGATAGTGTGTATGATCAATACTATGGGTTAAACACGAGGCAGGAAGGGATGAGGGTGAAGTGCTGAATTCAACTGTTTGTCATGGGGAGAGAGCCCCACAGGAGAAGACCAGAAGGGTAGGACCTAGTACTGAGCATATGTGGGTCAGGGACTACAGAGCCGCCATGAGAATTTTAAATAAAAATCCAAGAAACAGAGAACTCCGGTGCATTCAAGGAAGAGAAAGCAAATCAGTTCACTAAAATGTAAAGATCTGGGGAGAAGGCTCTGAAAAGAGCCCTCACAAAGCAAACTGTCTGCTCTCTAGATTGGGAAGGGCACACCCTGAGGCCTTGAGATCTTTCTCATCCAATCACAACGAGACACCACATCACTGGAGGGTTTTGAGCACTAGGATGCTAAGATTGACTTATATGTGTGGAGGTACTTCTCTTATTGATCTATTTGGCATTAATGGACAGGAGAAAAAGTAGAAACAGGACATAATAAGCAGAAAACTCCTAGATTAATATAATCTACATAAAATATGTTGATGGCTTACACTAGAGTGAAAGTAGAGAGGTAGGAAAAATTGGTTGGGTTCTGGATATGATTTGAATGGACAGTCATAAACACCCAAGGATGCTAAACTCCATAGTATGAATGGTGTAGTAATGGCACATAACATAGGAACATCCTCCTGGAGACATTAAATCTCCTCTACATTACTTACCACACTCAGTATAATGGAATATAGTTATTGTATTGTTCAGAAAATATTGGAAAGAAAAAGTCTACACACACACAGTACAAAGACATGTTTTTAAAATATGTTTCTAATCCACAGTTAATAGACTGTTTGAATACAGAAAATAACTTTTGTTGATATGATTGAAATGTGAGAACAGGAAAGGAGCTAAGGAACTTGAGGCTTTGGACTGGAAGCTCTAAGAGTGAAGCTCCTTTACCTCAGAAATAAGCTTTCCAGAGAAGCAGACTTGAGGGGAAACATAAGAAGTTGGGTTTTAGGTGACTTGGGATTGAGAGAGTGGCATACATTAGAGGGATTTTAAGCAGGATAATGTGGGATTTGACTAGAACACTAGGAAAAGCAAACAAAGCCTTGAGAAGGGTGACCTACAGCGGTATGGCTAGAGCAAACACTCTGGGGCTCAGAGAAACCCAGAAAAGAGACACCAGGAAGCTAATAAGACATATAAGGTGAGCAGAACAAGCAAGTTTACAATGAAACAGGCCAGGGATAAGCAAAATCCAGGAATGAAATCAGTTTTCACAGGTTGCCAAAACTAGAGGGGAGCCGGGCGGTGGTGGTGCACGCCTTTAATCCCAGCACTCGGGAGGCAGAGGCAGGCGGATCTCTGTGAGTTCGAGGCCAGCCTGGGCTACC
>LZPO01077948.1:0-11197 GCA_001675575.1 Neotoma lepida
AAAAAGGCAGGGCCCAAGATGTGTGGCCAAAGACAAAACAGTGTTTTTACTTGCCAATTAAAAGTAAATTAATGGAAACATTTGTCACTTAGAAAAAGAACTAAAACAAGAAGGAAACATTCATGTCTCCACCTGACTGTGTTGGCACCTCTCCTCCAGCTCGGGGCAACCAAAGATGTCAGCCCTGTCTTCTACCTGAGTCTTCTATTCTAAGGCACCCATCCTAAGGCATCTATGCCTAAGTCTTCTATCATGAAGGCATCTATCCTAGCATGCCCACTGCAAAGGTTCTGAGGTGCCTTCAGGTCAGAGTGCAGAAGCTGGACTACCTAACTGACTTCTGTGGCTGGCAGCTTCCATTTGCCATTGTTACTCTTGCCCTCTGGCAGAGAAAGATGTTCCGAAGGGGCCCAAAGAACCCAGCAAATGGCTAAGTGATGGGCCCAGGTGAGAATCCACCTCTGACTTTATATATACTTCTCTGTTGCCCATTCCTTCTAGTACCTAAGCTCTCCCCACTAAAGGCAAACTAAGTGCCCAGAACACATCTGAACATTATCATCTCTAACATAGATTTAACATCTTCTGAATGGACCATTCATCAATTATGCAGTTGGTAGGTACCATTCAGCTGCTTTATGACCATGAGTACATTGTCTTAACAGAAGCAGATGGACATGATGATAATACAGCCAGTTTCAATTCTGTAGGAAAGTCCAGCCAGAGGCAAAGAAAACTTTTATCAGAGAGCAAGCTTCCTACAGAAAATGAGAACTGCAGCCATGGCTAGATAGACGATGGACATGAGTCTAGGTTCTCTGTGTTCTCCCTTTCATCAGCAGCAGAAATACTGGCAAAACAATAGGCTTTGGCTGGGAGGTGAGAAAGTGCTATGACAAGCAGTCAATTCCTGATGTTCTGAGAACAGACTAGTGGCCAATTAAACTTAAATGTAGATTCTGTTGTGTAGCAGGTGTGATATACATTTTGTCTTGTTCCCCTCTAACAGGTAAGGAGGCTGGTAACGTTTCCTCTGCTGTGTTCCTGGTCTGTGGCTTCAGCATCAGGTGTACTCCACTAAGCATAGAGGCTTCTGGAAGCAGATGAGCCTACTGGTGGGGGAGGACAGACCTTTCTCACAGTGAATCACACACTGTAACTCACAAAACCTCAGATTATGCATGGCCCGCAAAATAGTCTGTCTATCACAATGGGACAAGTTCTCTTTGGAAATAAGGCCAGAGTGTGCTGAAAATGACACATTTGTACATATGATATGGGGCAGTTTAACCTTCCAGCTTCGGAGCAACAGAGGTAAAGAGCTATATTCTCTGATATGCTAGTCCCATTCTAGAAACACATGTGAAGAATAATCCAGAACAAGGAGAAGTGGTGTGCTTTGGGAAGAGGAGCAGGAGACTTGTTCCACAGAAATACAATTGTATACTACTGGGCAAATGCTTAAGTAATTCTGTCTATAAATATGATGGAATACTAAACCTGAAAGTAAAGTACCAGGTAATAATAAAGAGTGGTCATCTTTAGCCTGGAAACACAATACAAAGGTAATGAGTTCCGCTTAGGTGAGTTACAGTAGTGCACGGGCAGGAAAGACAGACAACAGTAAACAACCGTAGAGACTGCGCTTATCCTTTCAGGGTTTCCTTCCCATTGCTCGATCTCAGAACACTGAGGTAAGTGAGGAAAAGGGAGGCTCCCTCTGGAGCCCACACAATGGCGTGTGCGTGTGGACCACTGGAGCTGCAGGGTGAAGCGTGTCTGTACTGCCCTCTTCTCAGCCCCATGCCTTGCTGTGGCACTCAGGTGCGTACTGCAGGTAGAGGGATGACGCTCAGCTGGAAGAGCCAGTCCTTCTCTGAGAAGAATGCCTTAAACCAAGGCAGAGGCAGAGAAAACAGGTGGTAAGGAAGAAGCCTGTGGGGAGCAAAGGGATCCTTGAATGAATGTGTAAGGAGCTGATGAAGTCCTGCCTGAGTAAAAATACATTGTTGCATGAGCATGTGTCACGGACCTCAATGCCTCAGACCCATGGGAACTGGCAAAGCGTTCCCAGGTCAGGCTTAGGGATTTGGCAAAAGCCTTCCCCTGATACCTGTGTGGATGCCAACAGTCTGTGCAAAAATTTAGCAACCGTATCTTCCTCCTTCAGTATGACTACAACCTGAGACTGCTCCCCTGCAGAGACCTCTCACTGAAACTAGCTAAGGACTAATGTATGGAATAAAAACCCCAACTTTTCAGGTTGTGTAGCAGGTGTCCTCTACAGAGCAAGCACAGCCCACCTGATTCTAGATTTTCTGTCTGTCACATCTCTAGACCTACATCATCCCAGTCTGGTTTGCACCAACAAATCCTTCAAGATGCACCACAAGCCAAAGAGCAGAGCCAAAGGAAGAAGAATGGGGGCGGAGATGTGGCTGAAGATATCTGTGACCAAGCTGGACAACTTGAGTTTGCTCCCCAGGCTCTGCCCCACCTGAAAACCCAGGCCCATCTCTGGGAGCCAACATAAGCTTGTGCTTCTGCTGCTCAAAGCAGGGCTCCCTGTACCTTGGAGGGGTGTGGCTTTGCTCTAGGCAGTTCACACTGCATGGAGGGGTAAAAGCAAGAAAGAAAAGGGAGATGTGGCCCCATGTAAGGGCAGATGTGAAGCCTGGATAAAGGGACAGTATACTAAGTGTGGGAGGGAGGGAGGGAAGGAGGGAAGGAGGGAGGGAGGGAAGCCACATTTTAGAGAATGGTTCAACTATTTAAAAGCTTTCATGCCAGAGAAGAAGAGAAAGGGTGGACTAATATCTTGAAGACAGACGCTGTGTCCAGTCCTCACATTCCTGTGGCATCTTGTGGTCCCTTGCAAAATGAGTCCTGAGGGCAAGCTGTATCACAGCACTGTGAAGTGCAGCCCTGTGCAGCCCACAGAGAGGCCTGTGAGCTCTAGGAATAATATAAGCTGGTTCTGGGGAAGCAGCAGCAGGCAACTGGAGAAAGCAGGCAGGGGTGGGCACCCAGTGAGCTCAGCTGTAAGTCAGGCTGCAATACTGGGCAGCTGCAGATTAACACCTGGTCCTCAATCAATCAGTGCATCCCGACTTATGGCTGCTTTGACTGGCCCTGGTTATTAGCAAAGATGCATATGAAACCATGTGGGAAGTACCTTGTAAATTACAGTGTATTATGCAATTAATACATACAGGCTGATACAGACCTCACAGCTCCCATTCCACAGTACTTCCTGGGCAGATGCACTGCCTCTCTATTGCTGGGAAGCAGAGTGTCATCCTCACAGAGAAACTGACTCCTCCAAGAGGAAGAATGGACCAGATAGCATTGACTCTCAGAGTCTCTGCTTGCTCAGAGAGCCACACTAACATGGGCTGTTTCTAATAGACCAATCAATGTTCCTTTCATGGGACAGGTGGACAAGCAAGGGAGTATGTATAGCAGGACCACACCATGCAGGGGCAGGCCTACCAACCTGGCCACCAGGAGCAGCCTGAGGGAACTTGGAGCAGCCAATGGCCTGAGGAGAGCTTTGCCACACAATGGATCACTAAAGGTATCAGTACCACACAGCAGAACTTAGCTGTCAGAGGCCACAGCACTCGAAGTGTTCAATTCCAACTCTGGCCAGCAGTACTTGGCCAGCAAGGTTTGTTAGCCCCAGTTGCTTACACGCTGGATGGCGGGATAGGCACAAATCAAAATAAAGGGAGGTGCCTTCCAACAGTCAAGGCTAACAACTGGCATGGGAGTGAGAAAGAAAAAGTGCCCCATAAAAGGAAGAGACGCTTTAAATGATGGCTTCCCCCATGCACTCACAGAATATACTGCTCCTTACTAGCACACACATTAAAACCTACCGCTGGAGACACAGCTCACTGTGGCATAAGTCAGCCCTGACTGCAGCACCTTTTAACTGAAGTGCCTCCAGCCATCCCCTGGGGGCGCTGGTGACAAACTGTGGTGGGCCGCAACATCAGGAGCCATAAAGGGGCCCAGCCTGGCTAGGGCAGGCTTCAGCCAGGTGGCCTTATCACCAATAGCCATCGGGCTCAAAATGCCACTGTCCGACAGGAGAGATCTGAGACAGATCCTCTGTGCCTGCTCACACTGTGTTGGAGGGCTCTGCTCCCTAGGAATGGCATATGTCCAAGCACAAAGATGAAATTATTGAGGCAGAGTGGTGGTGAAAACCAGGACTTGCAAGTCCAGGGAGTCTTGGGTTCAAATCCCAGCTTTGCCACTGGCCGACTGGAGAACTCAGGGGTTAATTCTCATATCCAGCTGTTTTAACTCATGAGAATAACAGACATTTAAAACAAGAATTATAGAGACTAAACAAAACAAAAAGCCTTAATTTGGTATATCATGAAAATCAAACACATTAGTTTCTTTCATGCCCTTTCTCCTCAACAATCAAGAGACAGCAAGAGGGCACTTCAGGCACAGGAAATGAGACGCTGAGTCTTTGGCTGACATTGTGGCCTGGGAGCTATGAAGCAGGAGAGGGACGGGCAGGCAGAGAGGCAATTTTAAGAAGACCCAGGTAGGAGCCACATTTATACTATGTCCACTGTGGGGGAGAGCCAGGCACCCCACAGAAAGGCCAGGGCAGGAAGGGCAGCTCCAGAGCCAAACAGCATCACAAGCTAGACCTGGGGATCAGCCAGGATCTCAGCCCACGAGGTCTTCAGGAAACTGTGATTAACATTGGTCTCTGATATCTAGGGATGGCAAGACCAAAGGCAAAGGTTTATGTTTACTTAAGAATCAGTATCAGGGGCTGGTAATGTAGCTTGGTTGGTAGAGTACACTTCTAGCATGCATGAAGGTCAGGGTTCAATACACACACAGACATGCACATGAGCATGTGAATACATACATAAACATGATCAAGGACAGGCACCAACTCTGTCTCAGAGTACATGATCCAGGACCCCACTATTAGGCAGGCTCCCCAAGGTCCTGCAGCCATAAGTATTGTGAGGTAAATATGCTAGAGAGCCTGGGAGCAAGCATCTCATCTCTCATCTGGCTTTCTGCCATGTTCTTACACCACGATACCAGGGACAGTCCCAAACAGACCCTTAAGGGGAAAGCAACTTCTCACAAGGCAGTAACAGTGTGGGATCTGTACCCACACCACCCGCTACATCTTTCCCCTTGCCAGGAACATCTTTTAATTTTCATTTCTTTTATTTGTCATATTTTTTTCTTTCTCTTTTCCTGCTTACTTACTTTGGAGAGGAGACAGATGGATGAGGGTAACGTGTACCTAATGGGAGTGCTTTCCTGCTCTGCATTGTGTACGATGCCCAAGTAGTTTGTGGCCTTCACTCCCATGAAGCAGGGGCTGAGAGGGTTACTGTCTCTCCCAATTGCCAGCATTGAGTCTCCTCTGAGAGTGAGTGGTGAGTGGATGGAGGGCTCCAGCTGCTTTGAGCCAATGGCATACCAGCATGGTTTCTTAAGGAATGATTTATAATTGATAATCTTATCTTCATATAAAAGAAACTAATAACATAAACTATCTGGACCCTCATCTTATAAGCACTGGGCACTCATTCCTTGGCAAAGCCTGTGCCACACTGACCCAGGTCCACATCCATGCTCTCCCAATTAGGTTTTAATTTCCTGGATGACTATTATGGTCTGAATATACACATTGCCCTGAATTGTTCAACAGAGGGCTAAGATCTGGTATGAGGTACCAAGAATGGGCCTTCAAAGCATCTCTGTCCCGAGAGGAATGCAGTGATCCAGCTGGGCCCTTTCTCTTCCCTCATGCTGCTCTCTACCATGCGAAGACACTGCTTTCACCCTCTCTAGATGGCGCCTTATCCGACTCACTGAACAGCATGTCTGCTGGTGCCTTCACCTTTGGATTCCTGCCTCCAGAAGGACAGCAATCACCTGTCTTGTATATAGGGACAGCAAGTGAACATACAAGGGCATATGTGTGATATATTTCAGTCACTCTACATGGCAACTGTCACACAGCCTTTCACTCAGGAACCTCATCCTGTTTCTCATGTCCTGGGGACCATCTCTACCCTCCGATGCTCAAAGGTCCTGCTATACTGGGCTATCTCTGTCCTCTAAGCTTGACTTCAGGTCTATGGCCAGGACAGGAGCATCTACACAGGACTCCCTCCTCCACCTGCTCCCTCCAGTGCAACCTCATCCATCACAGGAGGCCCCAACAGAGAAGACACTGTGCTCCATTCCCTTCTTATTGTCAAAGCACTGATGGAAGCGTGTCCTTCTCCATTTAAGTCCCTGTTCCCAGCAGACAGCCACTTGGACTCATAAATCCTTATCATCTGCACACTCACATGGCTACCTGCAACATTGCCAACAATGGAGACAAACGTTAACAAAAATTAGGAACTAGTGCCGCTGTGGCAACCCAGTCACATGGTGCATGAGGTGATGGAAGTGGCTTTTGAAGCCTACTGAAGCCTGTCCTGTGTCATCAAAACAAACAGCAGTAGCATGAATATCAGGAAGTCAGGAAAACAGGCTAATTGTCCCCAGGATTCATTCAAAACACTGGTGCCGTGTTGTGTTACCATCTGCACAGGTCCTACATGGCAGCACAGTCCTGGCATGCTAAAGATCTTATCTGAAGCTGGGCAGTGGTGGCGCATGCCTTTAATCCCAGCACTCGGGAGGCAGAGACAGGCGGATCTCATGAGTTCGAGGCCAGCCTGGGCTACAGAGTGAGTTCCAGGAAAGTCGCGAAAGCTACACAGANAAACCCTGTCTCGAGAAAAACAAAAAACAAAAAACAAAAAAAAACAAAGCAAAACAACAAGAACAAAAAAAAGATCTTATCTGAGAGGCACCTCATTGTAACGTAGGTGATAGGAAATGAGACTGCTTCTGCAGCCCACCACCCAAAAAGTACCACCATTCACTGACAGAGCTCGAGTGTCCATTATATAAATAAACAGCCATATGGACCAACAAGCTTTAATGAAACATGGCAATATCGCTGATCAAAGTTGTCAGCCTAGGCATACTAAGTGAACATAAATCAGACTAGTCAGACTGACATTAAAATGCCTAGAAGTGCAGTCTGAAGCAGCCCAGAAGCAATTGTTCTATAAATATGGGATCATTTAGATGCTTTGCAGGCACAATTTCCAACAAGCACCAGAACTAATTTGAAACAAGGTGATGATGGTTGGTATCCTAACAGCAGACAATAAGTTTCTCTCCTACCACTGTCTAATGTCAGAGAGGAGGACAGGGATGGAGGGAGGGAGTGAGCACGTTTCCTGGAATCACACCATGACTGCAGTACTGTGAGAACCCTATTGTGAGCCAAAGTGCATGCAACCTTAATTCTTTTCTGAACACACTTATGTCGAGAGTGTGTTCTGTTCATATGCTGCCCTTCAGCTCTCCTCATACACAACCCCAGGTGCTGGTGCAGTCAACCCTGACAAAGACTCCAGATGCAATAAACTGCCCACTGAGAGCACTCCTGATAATGTGCTTGCTCCATGTTAGATTAACACAGGAGAGGAGTGTGAGCCAAAAGAAAATTACAAGACAGACAAGTTTCAAATCAGGAGACAGAAATCAAAAGACAACTGTTTTCTGTAGATAGAAACATTCACTCACTAGGTATCTTTATGGGGAAAAAGCATGTTTTGCAAAGGACTTAGGTGCCTACAATTGGGTCAGTGCAGCTACTAATTTAAGCAGTGGTATCACAGCCACTACTACTGTGGACTAACATTGGGCCTTGTGACAGCTCTGAGAAGATGTGAAAAGCTGGTCTTTAAAAATGCTGCCATTGTTCTGTTCTGCTTCACATATGTGGGTGCCCAGGAAAACTGTCCACAGTACAGGTTCCCCTACACTCCCAGACCTTGACAGCACACCCTGACATGCTGAAAAGTCTCGATTCATAGAGTACTCTCCTGTGCCCCCAACCACATCTCTATCAGATGTCCTTCTGGGTTTTTACTCAGATATATGCATACACTTAAATGGCTGCTAGTATACAGTATTTGTGTTTAATTTATAAAAAAAAAGTACTGTGCTATAAATCTAATACTGTTTTTTATTTTTTCATTCAACATTTTGCATTAAAAACACTTACATCAACTTTAATGAGGTACAATTTGCATACAATAAAATATACCAGTTTAAGACTGCAGTTTGCAGCAGGGACTACTATACTATACTTCTGGAGTCCCCACAGTCCCCACAGAGGATACTCCATTGCCCCTCCCATAGTCTGTAGACAGTCTCATGCCTGTGTGTGTGACCCCAGCAACCCTGGTTCTGTTCTGCCTTTGTTCCGTCTGGTCACCAGCTAGGTTTCCTGAGTTTAACCTAATACAAACCACTGTAATCTGCTCTTGAAGGATGTCTGTCAGCAGCAGCTATTACCAATGATTTCAATTTTAAAGGGTGGTGTGCTGCTGGTGTCACATTTGTGAGATCACAAAGTCCCATGTCATCTAGCTTTCTTAGTTCTCTCTTGCATATAGAGTAAGCAGTGTTAATTTTTCTGTAAGGTATAACAAAGGGTGCAAGCTTCTATTTTTTTCTCTATATGCAACTTTTATCACCATTTCTTGAAAAACAGTCTTTCCTCATCAAATTATCTAGGCATCTTTGTCCAAATCCAATGTGCAGTATGCATGCAACATCACTGTCACGTGATGGTAGCTTTACACTGTCTTAAAACACTGAGCCTTTCCCAAACAGTCCTGGCTATGCCCTCTGTGCTTCTGTAAGTTTTAAAGTCAAGATTTTGATTGGGACAGCACTAAGCCTATAAATAAAGTTAAAGAGAATTAACTTTTAAAAATACCGAATCTTGGCTGGGTGTGGTAAGAATGTATCTGCAATCACAGCACTTGGGAGGCTGAGGCAGGAGGATTGCCACTAACTTTAGGCCAGTCTAAGCCAAAGAGTGAACCTGTCTCACACAAACGTACACACTTATGTCTGGGTCTTCCCACCTTTACAGAGTCACTTTCTGCTTCACCATTAATCTCTGTGACGTTTTAGTTTTGTAAAAGCTTCATGTATTTTGTTATATTTATTCTCAAATACTTTAGAATGTTAATGGAAACTACATAGTGGTTAGAAAAAAATAAAACAAACGACTCCAACTGGTTTTGGGAGTAATTATCTCAGTTCCTGGGGCCCTGCTACCATAGACTGTTAATTCCAGGGGCTCCCATCTTCTTCTCTATGACTTTCCACATATATAATTGTGCTTATCTGTAAATACACTCTAGTTTCCTTTTGGGCAACATGTGTGTCTATTTTTTTCCCCCTAGCTTTCCTGAAATGCCTGTCCTCCCAGTATGGTGCTGACTAGGAAGTGATGGTGAGCCTTTCCCTGGGTCAGGGCTCAGAGACAATGTCTTACAACCAAGTCCAAAGCCAGCAGCAGTGTTCCCTTCTCTTCCTAGTACGGTGAAGAAGTCTGCCAGCTGTGTCACATACATTCTTAGCAGCTATGGAGATGTCATATGGTTTTCTCCTTTATTAGGCCATGTCCCCTCTCCTCTGCTGGAAGATCAGGTGTCAGAGGCAAGAGGCCTGTCTGCAAACCTGCCCACAGTGCTCAGCTTGGCCTCCCTCAGGATCAGCTGGAGTAGCATGCTCTGCTTCTAGGAAATGGATTGAGTATACAAACTCCTGGATAGCTAGGCCCACACACATACTCTGTGGGTCCTCACTCCTAAACCTAAAACTTAAAGTGACCAGACACAAGTTCAGATAGGAAAATAACAATGTTCTCATAGACTGATAAATGCAAAGGTCTGGAGACAGGGTGCCACATAAGCAATGAGGCTTTGAGTAAAGCATATTCTGCCATAAACATGTTCAATCTGGTGCAGGAGCTGGGTCAGAGTCCTTGTGGTCCTGATATTCACACCCCTGTGTGTGTGGCCTTCTAGCCCTTTGCCCTGTAAGCCTTGTTTCTTCCTCTGTCTCCCACTGCTACCTGGCATCTTCTGCCTCCCCTGGAATGCTAACCCATGGGCTTCCAGTACAGCTCATCTACCTGCCCTCAGCAGTCTTCCTGACAAAAGTCACACCTATGCTACCTTTCATTTCAAACTAGACAGAACCAGTTCCTTTCTCCTCAGGCTCCTTGGCCCCTCTTATGTGGCTTCTAGCTACCTGCAACCTCACATATCTCCTCCCTTGTGTAAGTTACACCTGCATTTGGTTAATTCTGCCTCTTTCTACACAGCTGGTTTGAGGGATGGCATGCTCCTTGAGTATCTAGTTCAGCCATGTGAGGCTGTACTACTTACTAGGTGCAAAAGAGAATGCCCAGGCCTAGACCCTGGCACACAGTTGGTGGACCTTTCCCAGGCAAGGCAGCTACCGAGCTCCCTCAAAAAGAGGTACTGGAGCTACTCTCAAACTCTGGATATGTTCTGCATAGGATGAGAACAAAAGCCTGGACTGTGCTGTGAAGAGAAAGCAGTGAGGCCACTTTCCTCTTGCAACGTCAAGCCACCTGCATCAGGCTGCAGTCACCCATATGGGTCTTCCCAGGGCTGACCATATTACTCACAATCCTAGGTCCACACCTCTCTACAGTTTCTATGAGTTTGGGGAAGGATCAGGAAACTGAGTCTGGGCTGCCAAGTTGACATGACATCTCAGACAGGCATCTCAGAAAGGGTGCAGTGTGCCAACACAACTGTATGGCTCTCATCTAAACCCTTCAGATGGTAGTGAGACTGCTGCTGCACACAGGCTTTTCAGTAGCACATAAATGAAAAGTTGGTACTAAGACTAGTAGTGCAGTGTGGCAAGTTGGACACACACCACTTGTTGAGAGTGCAAGCAGCCATGGTATTCAAACGCAGGCTGGGTCTGGTATACCACACACATTTCCCTTGGAGTACTCCCCAGAACTCAGGACTCAGAGAAGTGTGATGGTTTGGTCTCTTTCCACTGCTAAGATGACTCGGATACTATACTTCAAGCAAGAACTGCAGTGACTGCTTTCACAGATTACTTCCTCCTCCGCAATAAAAGGAACTTGCTGGTGAGGCCAATCTTAGCACTACCTCTGGCTACTCGCCTTAGTGAACAAAGATGAGCAAAGGTGCTCCTGGACACCACAAAACAGCAAACTACATGTGACCAAATCCAAAGGAAAGAGCTCCATTGTTTT
>LZPO01077953.1:0-11149 GCA_001675575.1 Neotoma lepida
TAAGGACTACCTTATATTAAAAGTGAGATCCTATCTACATCCCCATTTAAAAACTATCCCATGCCCAAGTTACCAAACACAGAAAATGTGTAATGAAAGACAAATAAAATGGCCATAAAATGTCAAAAGGTCTCAATTAGAAATTTAAGAGCTAAAATGCAGAAAATATAATTTACTAGTCTTTTCAGAAAATTTAAAGTAGTATTTACGAATGGATATAAGAAAATTTAAAGTAGTATTTATGGATGGGTATGGGGAATTTTCACCTGGCAGACTGCTAAACCTGAACTCTTCATTCCCAGTTGTATTTTTTTACTCCTTTATAATTTGCATTTGTCCCTAATTCTCACTAAAATCTTGCTTTAGACAAGCTTCAATAACCATGCCATTACTTTTTAATTCATTCTCAACTCATTCTAGTCCAAATCCCAACCCATGTTTGTTTCCAGACAAAGAAGTTATACTTGTTAAAGAGATTAATACCTTTAAAACCAAGCTATGCTGTATTTTGTACTGAGACAATAGGAAACATTTGACTATGGAAGTATTTCAGAAATCCAACCCCAGCCCCAGTTACCACTCAACACACACCATCCTAGTCACAGGCTCCAGGCAGTAAAGTCATTCTGAAGAAATCCCTCTGAGTAGAGAGTTTATCCGGTGTAACTATTTCTGTTGCCCCGATGTTTCAACATCCTTAGCCAATAGGGTAACTGCTCAAATAAGGCCACCTAGAGAAAAATGGTTTTCCCCAGAATCAATTGCCCCATTATGATGCAGCCCTGGCCTAAGGGTCCCAGCTACTACTTGATCTTGCAGTAGAAGGTTCCATGTTTTGTTGTTTGTAAGCAAGAAGAATATAAATCATGGGATATGCTTCAAGCAACTTTGTTGCTGCTGTTTTTAATGTTCCTTGTATGTATATTATTTCTGGGTTGTCTACTGAGTATTGGGGGCTTATCCCTGGGGAATTCTCCTTTTCTCATCAGTCACTAGTTGCCTGTAGTAACTGTCTAGGGATAGGGTCCCATGATACCTATCTCCTATCTCCCATATTAGCATATATTTTGGTATTGTCTTTGGTCAGGTCTTGTTTAAGAAGCCATGTTATTGAAATACCATGGGTGACATTTCCCTGCCATTTATAGGAGAAACAATTTCTCACCAGACTACCCAATCCTCTGGCTTTTACAACATCCCCATACCCTTTTCTGTGATGTTCTTATACATAGGTATAAGAGTTGTGTTGTAGATGAATCCCTTGGGGCTGTGCACCCCACAGTCAGCTTTTCCCTATATTTAGAGCAGTTGTGGTTTTCTATAAATGATCTCTATCTACTGCATAGACAAGCTTCGTTGATTTGGGGTGAGAGGTATACTTCTCTGTCGATATAGGTTAGGTATTTGGAATGCAGTTAGGGATTATAAATTTTTAGTGAAGTGGTAATAGTCAGTTTGTATCTAAAATGCATGACCTCACTAGTCACAGGTAGGTTTCTAGTGCCAAGAATGATTTCCTTCCTGTTGAGTGAGCCTTGAGTGCAAAGAGATAGCTTCTGGTTACCTCCATGATATAAGTGCCGCTACTGCATCTTTCAGGATATTTTGCCATGCTGGTCATTGTTGTAGTTCATTGTCATCATAGCTAGGTAATCCCATTGTTTGCTTCCCTCCTCCCTTGCCAGTTCCATACTTACCTTAAAGTACTATGAGAGCTACTTCTAATGGAGGAGGCTTTGGGGGTCAGATATAGCTGGGATCCTTCAAGTGTTGTGTCAAAACTTCATGAACTTACCTTCAGCTTCTGGAATACAAATAATAATAATAACATTATTATTATTATTATTATTATTATTATTATTATTATTATAGCCTATCAATAGCTTATATTTTAGGACTCGCTGGTACTGCCTTAAGAAAGGATATTTCTGGTGCCTGAACTAGAGTTTTTTTTGAAGAGTCTATGACCTTTGGGGATAGAGTAGGCATTGTCACTCACTCCAAGTGGCATAAGGTCTTTGAAAAAATATATACACTTACATGAATTATGTATAATTTTAGGTACACATAGGGCAACATGATTACTTATGGCTTTTTCAAACATCCTTAATTTTATTTGTTCCTATTCTCACCTTTGGTATTGACCTCTCTCTTTCCTCCCCATTTACCACATTGTTCTTTCATCCACCTGTATCCTCTTATTGCCCACTACACTGCTACTGCTTCCCCCTTCCTCAGTGCCTTTTTGCTTCCCTGGTTTTGCAGTTGCTGCAGATTGTATACTCACATCTGAAGACCTGGAGTTAGGATCCACCAATGAGAGAGAGAGGTGTTTGTCTTTCTGGTCATGGAAAGCTTGTGAGGCTAGTCACAGCAGGGTCAAGTAAACTTTGGGATGTCCTGAGAATGTTAGATTAGAAGATGTGAAGATGTGTTAGATTAGAAGGGTGAAGCCTAAGCCTTATTAAAGTTAGTCTATGGCATTCCCAGGATAATGGATATGGCAAAAATTTGTAACATCCTTCATTGAAACCTTCAGGCAATGAAGAGGAGTTACCCAATAAAAGGGCACTTAGCTACAATCTACAAGACCACTCCTACAGGCGTTCACATCAAGGCATGGGACTCAGACGCTGCACTAAGGGTTTAACATTTGCTTGGCTGAGTTTGCTCTTGCCTTGTTTTCATCCTTCCATTTTTGCACTCATTCTCCCCTTGAGAAATGTGTCTGTTTACTCCTTTATACTGTATGTTGGATGAACAAAGTGAAACATTATTAGAAAAGGATTTTAGATCGTAAATGTGGACAATGTTGGAACATTTAAGATGATGGGACTCTTGAAACTGGATACTTGAAAACTTGAAACTGCACTTTGCTTATGCTTTAGTGAAAAGCCTTGGGGTCCTGGGGCAATATGTTTGAATCTTTTTTTTTGATTAAAAATATTTTTCTATACAATATATTCTGATTATGATTTTCCCTCTGTCAACTTCTCACACATCCTCCTCACTTCTCCACCCACCCAAATCCATACCTTTTCTTGCTCACTCTTATTAGAAAATCAAGACATCTACATACCAATACTACTAATAAAATAAGACAAATGAAAAAAATCCAAATTTGAATAGGACAAAACAAACAAATGAACAAGTTTGAATCCTTAATTCTCTGTTTGGCTCATGTTTTGAATGATTGATCTCCAGTACTAGGCACTATTTTGGTTATGGAAATTTGTGGAGGTAGAACCAGTTGAAACAGAGGCAACACTGTGGGCAGCTGGAAAAATACCATCCATGTCATCTCTCATCTCTCTCTCTCTCTCTCTCTCTCTCTCTCTCTCTCTCTCTCTCTCACTTTCTCTCTGTCTCTGTCTCTCTGTCTGTGTGTGTGTGTGTTTTCTGGTCCACCACGTTTTCAGTCACAGAGTACACCTACCATGAAATGAGCTGTTCCTCATGCTACTCAGGTGGACCAAACCTTCTGGAAGCAGAACTATGATGCAATTTTCCTCCTCTATATTGCTGCTGTCAGATATTTTGTCACCATGATCCAAACACCAATACCCCTAACTTCTAGCTGAGGTACTGCTCTTCTCTCTTCTCTTCCTTGGTAACCTCTCCCACACCTCACCCCTAACTTTTCAGGCTTCATACTTGTTCTCCTTCATTCTACAACTACCCAACTAACAGTTTGTCTTCTTAAAATTGTCACAATAATCTGTTGAATGATATTCCATCATTTATGAGAGTTTCCATGTTATTTCCAAAGCCAACTGCAAACGCTAACATTTGCTCCTTGGCATATGAAAATTGCTACATTGCTTTTGGGGCAATATCCAATTAAATGCAGATACTTCCACACAGAAGAGTCATTTCTCATGAGTAGATTCATGTTGTTTATTTGAAAGCCATGTTATTATAAATATCTATTTCATCATTGTCCCCTTCAGAAGCATAGGTCCTCAGATCTACTGCATCACGCTAGTGCTTGGAAACTTCAATGATATTTGAACGTGGAGCTCTGTTATGCAAGTTTTCACCCAGCACACTCCACTTTCAAACAATCTCAGATTGGGTAATCACCTGAGAAGCTTCTTCAGGAAAACCTGTGCATGGAAGGTTTAGCAAATTAGCCTCTTGTCCCTTCTCTGTGATTGTTTCCTTGTAGGAAACCCCCTCAACTCCCAATATATGTATCACTTCTAATTGTATCCCTGGGGGAGTAGCAGATACTCCTCCAAATGACAATACCTNAACTTAATAAATGACACACAGTGGCTGAGTTTACTATACATTGCAGTTTGAAACTCAGCAGATGTGTGTTGCACATTTAGGTAAAGAGGGGTTTCAACATGAGAAATAAGTGATGTGAAATGTAACTGGCAACACATCAGGGAAGAGTGCATGTATTGAAGAAACTTAAAGGGAGGTGGGAAAGTGGGCTTCTGTGAGCGCTTGAGTGGGAAACCACCTTTCCAAACATTCTACATGAGGGTGATATGTCAACAAGAGGCACCTGAGGGAGGAGAGAAGAAAATATTAATGAAGAAAAATAGTAGCAATGACAGAAAGAAAACAAGGTTCTTTTCCCACATGAATCACTTAGAGAGAATGTGAACATATGTTTTTTGAAAATGAGCCAAGTAGAGTTCCAAAAAGTAGAGGTAATTAGGGACTTTCAAGAATGGTTTAAGAAGAATTGGAATTATACAGACTGTGATTCCACTATCATGATAGAGAATTACAATGACATTGAATACCAATTGGAAAAGGGCATAATGTTTTGCAAGTTTTGCAACTGTCACTAATAAATAATATTGTACTTATGAAATACAGATGGTTAGCAGCATATGAGTAAGAAACACATCAAAGAATGATTATTTTAATTTATCAATTGCTACATAAAGTTGAAGATTCATTTTGCTTATTATTCAATTGAAATTTTCCTTTTTAAAAAAGTCTTCTAAAACTCCAATTGTGCTGTAAATTTGAGCCATATAAATGGCTGTGTCATTATCCAAAATAACATATTCTAGGGATAAAACATTACACAAATTAGAATATGTTGTGGGATTGTAATAACTCTCTGGATCTCCTTTTTTTTAATGATGTCTATTGTTTTTTTTCCATGTCCACCACCAACAGGGATTCCAAATTCAGGTTTTTCTTCATAGTACTCAGAAGACACATGTTCTATTCCAACAGATCTGCAACAATATGACATCTGGGAGAAAGCAAGCACTATTTTCTCATAATCTTCCTTAAAATGGCTGGTGTCACTGACACTCAAATATCTGAGTGACTGAGATCAGTGCCTTCCTTTGATGACTACTTAAAGGACCAATGTTGTTCAGAAACTTGCTTTCTGTGAAGCAACCACTCCCTTCATGTAAGGTTTACACACATCTGTTTTCTCCACATCATCTTCCTTCATGATTATGGTCTGTGAACCACGTGCTCTAATTCAATTTCATAAGGCAGTGAGACATGAAACTGCAAATTCTTGAATTGAGAATCAAGTGTATGATTCAGGAAGGATTTTGCTGGTGAATTTAAAAGAAGTGAACCAAGCAACACAGTGGACACTTAATTCTGAGCCCTACACAGTGAAATAGCAGCAAGAAGACACAGCAGAGGGGGACCTTTGACTCCAAGAATTAAAACAAATCAAGCAAACACCAGCAGAGCAACACTGGATTTGAGTGTTGGAATCTTCCTTTTGCCACATGTCGAATTTTCAGTGATTAACTTCCACTCTTTTCAGCATGAGTTCCATAGTTTGTAATACACTAATCTTTGTTTATCTCCTGAGATATACTTTTTTCACAATTATATTGTCAGAGAAAAAAGAAAAAACCAGCATGGATGAAAAGGTCTTTTGTATATCAAGTCACTTTGATCTAATAATATTATCGTGATATTAAGAGGACTTTGATGAACATCAGAGACCTTCAGGGTACACCTTTTAATCAATATTAAAGAAAGTGACACCTTCTCGCCTCTAGAAACAAAGAAATACTCTCNATCTGTATAGCTGAAATGAAGCAATCTTATGGCAAGGAAAGGCTTTGAACTGACAGTGCTCGCCTCCTGTTTTACTCAAAATGCATCATCTGTGAAGCGGATCTTTAGCATCAACCCAAGACTGTTAATATTAATGCCCAGCTGGAAATGTCAAGACATCACCTGCATGAACACTGATTCAGGAACAACTACTCTCAGGATTCCAACTAACTTCATAATTTCAAGAATAAAAGATAGGATTATGCAATCTGAAAAAAATATCACTTGTAAATTTAAAAAATAGTGCCCCATGCTGGGAATACCCATACTTGCTGCACCCTCTTTTCTATCACAAATCTTGTAAGAGATTTAACTGTGATACTTAATCAATCACAATTTGCTAATGATATCAAAGTGGCAGCTTCAAGTGCTCTTTAGATCATCTGAAAAGCCTTCTATTTTTCATGGCCTCCTTTTGTCTGGTGTAGAATAACCTTTAAAGCTGTGTCTCAACCCTCTCTTCAGTAAAAAGACAGAAACTAATCACAAATGGGAACTGATTGCTGTTCACCAAACTTGAAATAAAATACAGGTCTAAGGCTTGATATGCTGAAAGATGGAATCCTCTTATCACATATTGAATATGATTGCGGTCTTTCTCTCCCCATCCTTTGACATCTATTACCATATTAAGGATACACTCAGAGAAAGAAGGAGCAATACATTTGAATTTATAGTCAGATTAATTATAACATATTTATTCAAATTCCTTTGATTTACTTCTTTAAACTCATGTCCAGTATGCCTCTGCTTTATCCATCCCATCTTTTCTAAATTAATGGCATTATCAGAGTCTCTGAAATAATTTAAATTTATTGAATATGAAAAGAACACGTTGCTTCATTAAAGGCTGCTGAATTTTTTTTTTTTTGCTACTTTTCAGAAACTCATAGGTCAAAGATGCTCTATTTGTACTTGATGTCAATGCTTTCACTTACATTCGCTCTGGAGTTTTCATGGCTGTCATATCTTCTATTTTGGTTGAAGAGTGTGTGTACATGCATGTACATGCGTATGTGTCTGTGTATGTGTGTATGCATGTATATATGTGTATGTCCTTAATATACATATTTCTTAAGAACATACTCATATTTATCTTCTCATAACTGTGAGCAAAAGATTGCCCTTGGTCGTCCAGACTGGTGTATCCCTTAACTATCATGGGAAGCGTATCTATCTGTTAGAGAACACGCTCACCTGGGTAGAGATCATTCACTTATGTTTTCCCCAGTTAAATTTTTTCAGTCATGAATTATTTCTTTCTGTACTTTTTAAAATAAGCATGTGGAGTTATTACTCTTTTCTGTATTTTGATAAAAGTCTTGATTATCATTGTTATGTGCTAAATTTCACTCCCAACCAAATGGAAATGTTTACATTTTAGCTACTAGTACCAAATGTTCCTGTGATTAGAGATAGGGTCTTTAAAGGGTTTAAATATCTTGATGTCTATGAACAAAAAAAAATAAAGAAAATGTATTTTGCTTGTTTGTGTTTATATATATGTGTGTGTACATATACTGTAAATTTATTCAGTCATAAATAAGAACAAAGTTATGTAATTTTCAGAAAAATTGAGGCAACTAGAGACTATCATATGAAGCCAGTTAAGTCAGTTTCAGAAACATAAATATTATATGCTATTCTCATTTGTGAATTCTATATTTTATATACTTATACAAAATCACATATTTGTATGTGTCATGAAAGTAGAAGTGAAATTCTTGGCAGAATGAAAATGACTAATAGGAGAAGATGATATCAAAAGGAGGAGAGTGGAAGGAGTATATGCATAGTAGCAGCAGTACATACATACTTGTCCAAAAATGTCCTTATTAAGCTTGGTAATCATCATAGTAAATATAGTCCAGTAAAAATAAACAAAAAGGAAGGAAGCTACAAAGTTTAAAGGATGTCTTTTTTTTACCTACTATTCCAACATACCTCGTATCTTTATAGAAAGGGAAATTTGAACATGTAGAAAGCCGTGGGGGCACAGCGGATGGTAGTGTGAAGAGTTGGCAGGTTAATGGCCATGTGCAAGGACTAAGTACTCTGAGGAATATAATCACCAGTGCCTTTGTCTTAGGCTTTCAGGTTCCAGAAAAGGGAGATGAGCAACTGTATGCCAGCACTTCTGATAGAGTCAATTTTGATAAAATTTAAAAAATGAAGTTAATGATTCCTTTGAGGAACTTGGTGGCTGTCAGTCAAGAAAGAGCATAAAGTAAAATTGCAACTAAACCAGCGTATCATAATATCATCTTGGACTTAGAAAATTCACATGAAAATGATGCAACTTTCCATTTTTCCACTTCTTACACTATCAGTCTATGTGGACTTACCAACTAGTTCCATATATTCTGACCCATCCTCGACATATCTGTTCCCTGCCCTCATATAAATTCTTCATTATTCTTCCCTATCACTTTGTGCTTTCTCTTCTTCGGATAGTTGTGTCTTTCTATTTCAAACTCTTCTGTCCTGTGAAATTAAACAACATGTTGAATCAACTTCTTTACAGGGTGAATTACATAATTTATAGGGCATTGTGTCAAATAAAAATATAGCCATCCATTTATGAAGTAGGAAAAACGGTACAATTAAAGGCACTAAAATATTAATCTGTCTACTTAAGGTGCTTTAAAATGAAATATAATTCATGCACACAATGAAATGCTATTGAGCCATAAAAATGTTTGATGTATCTTTGTCACAGTATGGATGGAAATAGATATGATCATGGTAAATGAAATGAGCCACACATATAAAGAAGTACTGACTAATCTCATATATGCAGTGTAGTGTAGGAGAATGTTTTGTCCAGTTCTGCTTGCCTCCCGTGACCATTTAGACCCAAGTAAACACACAGAGGCTTATATTATTTACAAACTTATGGTTCAGGCTTCTCATTAGCTAGCTCTTACATCTTAAATTAACCCATTTCTATAAATCTATACTTTGCCACATGGCTTGTTGCCTTCTACTACCTTTATATCTTACTTCTTCTGGTGATGGCTGGCAACGTCTGCCCAGCTCTGCTTTCTTCTCCTCTCTCTCTTGTTAGAATGTCCCACCTAACCTTATTCTGCTTCAACATTGGCCAAACAGCTTTATTTATCAACCAATCAGAGCAATACATATTCACAGCATACAGAACAACATCCCCATCAGTGTGAACAAGTTCATCTTACAGTAGACTATAGCAAGGTGGCAACCAGAAGCTGGGGAGAACACTTGTATTTCTCACTGACTTGAAAGAATGTTTGATTTTCCAAACTTGAAACGTAGTAATTCTTGGACACTTCTTTTTGTGCATCTGCTTGATACCCAGTGTTTCTTATTTCTAATCTTCCTCCAGCTATTTTAATCTTTCTAGTTTTTTTACATTATTTTTGAAATTAATATAATTATATCATTTTCCCCTTCCCATTCTTTCCTCCAAATAGTCATGTGTAGCCCTTCTTCTCAATCTGTATAAGTTCGTATATATGTAGTATGGATATGTTGTTTGTATAATGCTCATGTGAATATGTTTTGAGGGCAGATTATTTATTTGATATTGGATAACCAATTGCTCTTCCCTATAGAAGAGTATTTTTCTAGATTTCAGCATTCCTTATGCACTTGTAATTCCTTTTAGGGTTGTGGACTTGTGAACTTTCCACCATCCTCATTAGCATATCTACTTTTGTCATCCTTGTTCAGGTTATGTTTAGTCAGACACATTGGAAAGACTTCATGAGTATATGTTCTGACACTCCTAGGAGACAAAAATCTCACAACAAATTCCTTTTTCTTCTGGTCTTTCCACTATGATGTCTCTTCTGTAATGATCCCTGAGCCTTAGGTACAAGGGTTGTGTTATAGAAGTATTAGTTGGAACTGTACTTCACAACTCTGAATTTTGATTGTTGTTCTTTTCTATAATGGTCTTCATCTGTTGTAAAGAGAAGTTCTCTTGATGATGGCTAAGTCTATACTTATTTCTCTCTATAAAGACACATGTTTATAGGTTATTATCTAGGGTTATGCTGGCTTAGTAAACTGATTGTTATAATTTCCTCTCCAAAATTCATGAGTTCACTAGCCCTGGGTAATGGGCTAGGTTTCCCTTACTGAGCATGATTTATTTCCCTGATGTTGAATAGGTTTTAAGTCCAATTAGAGAGCTAATGGTTACCACCAAGGTATGCATGCCACTACTATATCCTCAGGGCTATTGTACTATGCTGGTCATTGTTGTGGTTCATAGACATTGTAGCTCATTAGGACTGTTAGTTACTTCCCTGCTTTGGAAGCTTGTACAGCTTCTACTGGTACTATGAAAGCTACTTGTTAGGGAGTAGGTTTTCTGGTACGTTTCAGCTCAGGGGCCTCTGGACTCTGTCGGAAGTATATGGTGCCTTTAGAAATAAGGATTTATCTTCCATGTCAGAGGTGGGGACAACAAAAAACAATAGCAATAGCCTATAATGTTTTGGGAGTCTGTTGAACAGGCTTTACCCATCTTCCATAATTATTCTATGATTATGCATCCTTTCCATTTAATTTTGACTCCATTCTCAGTGCTCCTAGGATAGGAAAAGATCTTTCATAGTTATGAATGTTCCTCAGTGGTTGTGGTAGTGGAAATGAGAATGATCCTCACAGCCTCATATATTTGAATAGTTGGGTCCCAGTTGGTGGACATTTTAGAAGTAATTAAGAGGTCTCGTTGGAGGAGGTGTGACCTTGTTAGATGAAATATGCCACTGGGGGTGAGTTTTGAGGTTTCAAAAGTCCGTGCCAAGCCTAGTCTCTCTCTTTATCTCCTCCCCATTCCCACGTCTCTATCTCTTGCCCAAAGAGCAGAATGTGATCTCTCAGCTTCTGCTCCAGTACCATGCCTGCCTTCTTATAACCATGCTCCTTGCCATGATAATTGCAAACTAACCCTCTGAAACTGTATGCAAACACCCCATTAAATGCTTTTCTTTCTTGGTCATAGTGTCTCTTCACAGCAGTAGAAAAATAACTAAAGCAGTGAACTAACATATACATATACTGGATTCTGTATCTAGCACCAGAAGATTTTGAAAAAAAA
>LZPO01077955.1:0-11124 GCA_001675575.1 Neotoma lepida
AACTTCTCCCATATACCTTCATCACTTTTCTTCCCCAACCTTTCTGTTCTTTCAATCCATTGAGGCAAGTGGTGTAGCCAGTGTGTGCATGGGTATGGGGCCAGGCCCTGTTGCTAGGCAAACTACCAGTGGTCACATCCCTGAAGAACCAAGGCTAGCATTGTTTTCACTATGACCTCCACTTAGTCTCCCCAGGACTAGGATAATAGGTATGTGCCAAAGTGCACTGTTCATCCTGGGGATATTTCCCTCATTCACCAGAGAGTGCTGATTACTTAAGGCTCAAGTGTAAGGAAAAATGATATAATGCAAACAGACACATTTTTATCAGAATCAATACACATGTCCCAAAGTAGCCAAATACATAAATTGAAATCTGAAAGATTTGTATATTACATGTTTAAGAATAGATAAACATAGGATATAAGATCAGTCAAAGGAGAAAAGGCATCAAGTCCTGGGATTTTGTAATTTAGAGCTTTATCTCTGCTGTTACTTCTTCCCTCCCTCCTTCCCTCTCTCCTCTTATGTTTTAACATTCGTAAAGCATTTTGTGTAATTTATCTAGCTCTCTGATGCCAGCATTGTGTTTATTTCCAACTGAAAAGTGAACACTCTGAAATCCTCTGAGAAGACTTTACTATACCAGTCACATGGTGAGTCGGCTCTTACTAGTTTTCAAAAGATTTAAAATGAAATTTTGAAAACTGTCAACCTAGGGCAAGAGAAATAAAAGCTTGGAAGGCTCCATCAAACCAGAGGAGTGTGCTCATTTGTTATGAGGAAAATCACCCATATGCTGCGATGACTGAGTCTAGAGTGAAGAATGGCTTTTGTGAATCACCATCAGTTTCCAGAGAATCTAAACCCTTTCCAACTCTCCATTATTCCATGTGTTGCCATGAGGCCACAACCAACCCAAACAACAGAAGAAAACACAGGAAATAAAATCCAGAAGAACAAAGTACATAAAATGTTAAGTTATGGAATGCCTGCTTTCTCCCTTTTTGACATTTTGGCATTATTTTTAATTTTAAAAATACTTTATCATTCTAAGGGTTTTAACCATTATTAATAAAGTGCTGAGTATCTACATCTACCTTATAATGTTAGTGCTCATTATCTCTGAATTATCAGACTTATGCTTCAGGAGTCAGACTTCCCTCAAGAGAGTTGCTTCAAATTAGATGTGATCTGCTTGTTGCTGCATAGGTAACCGTCTATGGGTACTTAAACTGAGCCACAAATACACAATGGGTACTTAAACAGTGCTGTAAATACACAATTGGTAACTAGAATGTGACACAATACACAATGGGATTTTATTTAGCCACAAAGAAAAGTGAAATCATGACATTTTCAGAAAAATTCATAGAAATAAAAATAATTATGTTAAGTGAAATAAGCCTGAGAAAGACAAATAGGACTTCTCTTATGTATGACCATAGATATTCTCTCTCTTTCTCTTTCTCCTCCCCTCCCCATTCTCTCTGTCACACACACACACACACACACACGGAGTGTCAGTGCACATCATTAACTAAAGGAGACCATGGAGAGGAAGAGGATACACTGAGTAGAGCATAGAGGGAACACATGTGCACTAATGATGAAGGGACACTACTGAGGAAAGAGAATGGCCACAGAAGGAAGCAGGGTGATGTCAGGGGCAGCAATAGATGAGGAAAACACCAAAGTGTGTCTGAAATGTCATGATAAAACTCAATGTTTTCATGCCAATTTAAAAACAGACTGTCAATATTGTAATTCTTGGTATGGATCACACCTTTTAGTCATATTTCTTGGTATATGATTTATAAAGTCCCCTTACCCTATTTTTCTTTTTCTAAGTATCTTAATTTTCCTGTGTGAACCATACATGCACACACACACACACACACACACACACACACACTTATTGATTCATAGGTGTTAATGACCCTTGTTTTGTATTTTCCTAAGACTGATTTTCACAAATTATCCTAATTTTTTGACACCAGTGCTTGACTATAGCTCAGGAGCAGAGTGCTTATCTAAAATAGAAAAGCCTCTAGAATCTGAGAATCTGCTTTCTCTTTGACTTCTGGCAGTCTTAAAGTCATGCAAGAATTTGTCTCAGTTCTGGGTGCCCTTTGTTGGCACTGCTTCATACACCATCATCCTCAGTCTACATAGAGACCCTCATCCCAGCCACGCTAACCAACCATGAGACAAAACAAAGGCACCCATCCCTTTCTTCTTTTAAGCACCAGAACACCTGCTGTCCTCGGAGAGCTTCATAACAGGAATAATGATTTTTCACTCCTCGGCACACATAATATCAGCCTCTACATCTGTACTAGTTTGGGGATTTCTGTGCAATCGTTTTTGTGCCTTATAGAAAAAGTGTACATCGAGTTAGGGATAAAATTGTTGGAGCTGAAATGTAGAAGTCGAAACCTAAGAAGGGCAACTTTGGCTTATTTGGGCTAACTCTCTATTAGAACAAGAGGTGGTGTCTATGGAGGTGAGCACGAGCCAAGTTGGCAGATCAGAGAGGCATAAACTGGTGATGCTTAAAATATGTTTGTGATTCACAGAGCCATGCTACATAAAATGTGTCCTTTCCTTTTTTGGTATTTCTGAGCTACAGAGGCACTATAGGCTCAGCAAACTTAGGAGATAAGGTTGTGTTGGGAGCAATGGGCCACACATCTGCCCAGCCCTTCCAGCTATCCTAAGAGCACGTGCTTTGTACACTCTTTTCATTATTCTTAACTGAAATTCATGATTACTGCAATATAATTATACATAGGATTGAAATTTAATAAAAGACAAATAAAATTAAAACAATATGTCTCCAAAATATTATTTAATCAAGTATGTAACGCCCAAGGAGAAATTATAACAGATGACAAAAAGATAACCAAGAATTTTCTTTTACTTTTTCATAAAATACCCATGAATGAAATCACTTAAAATATAAATTGATCTGGGTGTGTGATATTGGTAAACCAAACATGAAATTGTTGTGAAATATAATTTTAAAGAACTCGCTCTTTCAGATATGCTCACAAAAGTTAGTGAGTTGTGNATTGTTTGTACAGTTTTACATTGATATAGTCATTACACTTAAAAATATCTTGCATGTAAACATACAAGTGAGATTATTTTCTAATAATTCTAAACAGAATTCCCTCTTATGACAATGTCTGCTATGACATTCATCAGTCCTATGGATCCTAGAGATGGGCTCTTCAACATTCTCGGGGCCACTGTGTACATTCAAGCTCTGTTCTTTAATTATGTTAGTCTTGAGACAAGCCAAGATTCTTCCACAGTTCTGTGGGGAGGTACCACACCTGAACATTAATAGAGTCAAACAGTAACTGCTACCCACTGTCACCCTGGGGCTTGAACTCTTCCATGGGAGTTTCTTGAACAGTTAGGACTTGAGGGGTGCACTTGCTTTCCTGGGCTCCAGCCTTCTGGAGAACTGCTGTGATGCTGTTTTGCTGCAGAGACCCTTCTTTCCCCTCTNGAGTGTTTTGATAGATCACACTTGATCCATTCTTCTCTCCCAAATCTTGAAACGTAGCTTTTTCCTCCCAAACTTCCCAGGTACCAACTTCATTGCTGCCAAGATCCACTAATAAATCAGTGCTTTGTGAGCCCCCAAACTCAAATTTATGGGGAAGCCTTCCTTCCTGTTTTCTGCATTAGTGTTTATCGGCATCATGNCTAGTTATTACTGTGTCTCCCTGGATTCTAAACTGTCTTCCAGACTGAGATATTCCCTCTAATAATTGCTTTTCCTATCATTTTCTCAGACCATTATATCTGATGCCAAGCCCCAACTTTCTGCCTGCTGGTTACCTTTTACTTATAACTGAGTTGATCGCCATGCAATCTGACTCCAGTACATCAGCAGTGTAATCAAGATCTCCTGTCACTACAGTGATGAGAAACACCTGGAGCAAAATCCACAGGAAAACTCTATAGCTACAGCTTTGACTGAATAAGCCTGCAAAGGAGTATGAGAGCCTATCTTCTCATTATCCCCGCCGTTATGTTTTCCTTTAGACAATTATATTTTTCCCTTTGTAAGCGTGATATCATGCTACTAACACGTTTTACGTCACTCCTACCATCAGAGAGATTTTATTATTGTTTACAGTCTAGATGCTCAGAGGGCTCTCAGGCAACTGCTGGTAAAAATGTACTCTACTACCTTATTGGAGGCTTTTTGTTAACTTAGATAAAAAGTGTGTCTATTAATAAATTCATTAGTCACCCCGAGTTGCTATAAGCATTGTTTATTGTGCACAGTTCTTATAATACAAGTCATGTTCCCTCTGTCAACTCTGCCCTTGAACATACTGATGTGTCTGGATTGCTCTCCCATGTCTAATCTATTTTTGATCAAATACTGTTACCCCAATGTAGTTATTGCTGGTCATAGGCCATGTTAGGTGTGGTGGCCTCTGTGCTCACATAACACTCAGTATATCTTGGTTTTATGATTATTAGAACTTCAGGTGTGTGCTTATTGTGGGTAGAGGTGTCCGACTATAAGGCCAAACACATGAGGTTACTGACAAATTACAAACCACAGGCTTGGGAAAAGAAAGTAGGAAGAGCTCCTTCACTCTGAACTTAATCAAATGTTCTTGTCTCTTGTCATAATGGCTAAATCTCAATTATTCCCAGCATAGCCACCTAGAAACACCACAATGTTCCCTCTTATCCAGAGGTAAGAGCAGATAGGTCTAGTGATGGGACTATGTACCAGAATAGGTAAACATGCAGAACAGAATGTTCTGTTATAAATGAATTAAATGTCATCTATACCACAGGTACCTGCAAAAAGAAACCCCAAATCCAAGTATAGACTAGGAATGACACAAAATGATTAAAGTCAGTAATAAGAACAGCAGTAATTCATTCTAAATGAAACATATATTAATATCCTAGAAAAAGTTTAGAGATACGAAAAAAAACCACAAACAAGGAGTAAAAAGAGAAGTAGGTTTTAAAGGCAAGAGTAGAATATTGCACACTTGGAAAAGATTCTTATCTAATCTTGAAATTATTTTGTAAATATTTGACAGATTTTTAAAAAGGTAAGTCCACTTTTGAAAGCTACATGGCAAATGTATAAAATATCAGGAGTTAGAAAAGAAAAAAATTGCCGCAGACAGTTCATCTATAAAGAATAGATAATTAAGTGGGTAATAATTATAAACTTCTTACCTGTCAAAAGAGAAGCCAGAAANTAACAAGTATTAAGAAAAAATTGCTATCAACTTCAGACTACAGGCAGAATAAAGGTATTTCAAATAAAAGAACATTAAGATTTTTTACATGATCATATATTCTTTATTTTAGGATATGCTTCACTGAGAAAAATGAAAATACAAAGGAAGGATTCTGAGAGAAGAAATTATGACTTTGAAGGCTCAGTGGGTAAAGTTCCTCCCACCAAGCCTGACATTCTGAGTTTGATCCTAGGAAACCACGTGGTGGAAAGGAAGAATCCGCTTCCAAAGTTGTGTACGTAAACGCTCTTGTGCACACACACACAAATAAATAAATAGGTAAATAATAATCATTTAAGTATTGAAGTAGGATGGAAAGATGGTTTGGCAGTGACTAGCACTTGCTGCTCTTATAGAGGACCCGGGTTCGTTTTACAGCACCCACAAAGAAGCTTACAGCATTTGTAACCCCAGTTCCAGTGAATCTGTCATCGTCTTTTGATTTCTGCATGCCCAAGACACACATGTGGTAATAGATGTACATGNAGGGAAAACATTCACACACATAAAGTCTTTAAAAATGGTACTAAAGTAGGCAAAATTTTAAAATTTAATAAAGCTAACATCTAGTCACAAAATTTCCTTTGTGTTTCAAACATTTCACAATTTTAATCAGATAAAATTTAGCACATTTAATATAGATGTTTAAGTGAAATAGTAGGGAGAATAATTTTATCTCTTCAACTTGCAACATTTGCTTTTTTCTTTTTTGCAGCATCTGCTAAAGTAACAAATAGAACTAAAAAGTGGGTTTTGCACAGAATATTAAGGAGAACAAAAAGAATGCTTAATTAAGTTCCAAATAAACAACGCTTGGCTGACTATAGGGATTGGCTGCCTAAAAAATGTACCCAGATGTAAGATGATCACAAGATGACACAGAAAATTAAAATAGATGAAATGTATGAAAATTTTCCAGTATGCAAGTGTGAGGATAATCCTCAGAAGAGACTAGAGAAGTGTGGTCAGGAAGGGACGACCTCCACACCATGGAGAAAGGGAAGCGTTTATTTCCACACTGTTTCTATGGCATTGGAAACCAGGGGAGGTTTAATCTGGTTTTAGGTTCCTAAGACTCTCTGCTTTTTGCAAGGTGGACAGGAGACTGATCCTGATGCTCTAGGGTACGTAGATTCACCTGTGAGTCTTCTCAAATCATTGTCCCCGGGATTGAGTTCCTGGGGAATTCTCGTATGCTGTATCTCATTTATTGTTAATTGTCTTAGCTGCTGGGAAGCTCTGAGGACAGACTGACATCTTTGAACAATACAACAACAACAAAAAGACAAGAAAAGAGAAGGCAGGGGTCTGAGGTAATATGGTGTTTCCAGTCAGCTTCTGTACTTATATCACAGTCAGTTCTCCAGAAGCCAGTTCACAGCCAGGGACAAAGGAGCAGGGTAGAGGTTAAACACAGGAGGTTGAGGAGTCACTGGGGGTCACTTTAGATGCCTGTTGGTATCTACATATTTGGTTTATATTCTTTTGTGGCACTAAGGATTGCACCCAGGGGTCAGAACATTGTTTAAGAATGGAGTTGTGGGAGTGCTTGTGAGAAAACTCCAGGAAAACAAGACAAGAGTTTCGTGACCTTGATTTCTTCAAAGCATGGAATTGTTTTTGAATGTGTTTCTGGGCTTTTGGTGTACTGAGTAAGAGTGAGTTGTCTTCAGATTATTCATTAAACTGGCTATTGTTATTTGTTTATATGCCTTTTAAGAAAACGTATTTTTGTCATGTGTGGCTTACCCTTGTGATTGTAAACTTTACTCAGGTGATTCTTACTAACCCTCAGGGTATAATTTGTCTGGGGTGGTGAATAAAGTTGGCTATTGCATGAGATTTTAGTCTGCCTCAGTTATTGGCTCCATTCTTTCAGGTGCCACTGCTTCTAGAGTGGTGACACCCAGGGACTTGTGCATGCTAGGCAGGTGTTTACCACCAAGCTACTGCAGCAGACATACATCTTTTAAGAAGCAAAATAATATTAAGTAAAAGTATCCTATATTTCTTTCCTGATACCACTTCCCTGTTTCCCCTTCTATCTATAGTGGAAAGTACTTTAGTCTAGTTTTTCTGCCATGCTTTAAAATTGAACCATATACATAAATTACTGTCCTATATGCACAGACACACATATATATATTTAAATTTTATTTTTATTTATGTAAATGTGTCTGTGGGAATGTATACCATATGTGTGCAGGTGCCCACAGAGCCCACTAGAGAGCATTGCATCTCTTAGAGCTGGAGTTAGAGATGGTTGTGGGATGCTAGATATGGGTGCTGGGAAACAAATGCATGTCCTCTGGAAGAGCAGTCAGCTCTCGTCAAGGCTGAGCTATCTCACCAGACCCTCANATCACATTTTTATCACTGTAAGGAGATGACATCACCCTACCTTTATAACCACCATCATATTTTTAGGTATATCCATTCTATCACATAACGATAAATTATTCATTTTAACAATCTTAATTTTCCATGGAGAGGGAAAAAAAGTACACAAGTTTTCCAGTGTCTGTTATGATGCATAGATCACAATGACCATGGTCTAAATTTGCTTGTGTTTGTGTGTGAGTTTCAGCTGGATGATTACTACAGAGTTATACTGTTTCTCCATTTTTTTCAGCAAACTAGGATTTTAGATTTATCAGAAAAAACTGTGCCACATCCTTCTGGCTTGACTGTGGGCAGGATCAGAATGGCTTCCTTTTCAGGCTCTGTTACTTTTCTCATTTTTCACAAGAGCGTGTCAACCTCAGCTTTACTCTCTATCAAAGCCAAAGGGAATTACCTGACAAAAGCCATACGTCAGACTCTTGTCCAGGAGAAAGAACTCAAAGTCACATCCAGTCAGCCAAGATCTATCAAATACTCAGAGAAAGCAAGAGTCAGGGAAAGGCCTTGGAACAGTCTCTTGGATATTCTAAAATGTGAATTAAACTACATTGGAAGAAGATTTAAATTAGATTGAATCGGATCTCGGGCTAGAGACTTGTTTTTCACTTAAAGCATAATCTGCAGGACAGAGCCATAGACAGGAATATTGGAACTTCTTGTGAATGAAGTACTACACCCTCTGCTTGATTGCTGAAAAGGAGTCTGTACTTTAACAAGATCCCCAATTGGTGTGTGTATGTGACTGAGACTAAGGAGAGCAGATACACAAAATCACTTTGTCGTTACTTGGGTCTCGTTAGCCAATGTTGAACGGGATGAATAACATTAATGTTTTTGTAGTAATGTTTGAGCTACAGGGCATTGTACAAAGTAAGACACTCACAATGAGATCAATGCAGAAAAGTGTGTTTTTGTTAGAAAGAGTAAAGTTATTTCATTTGAACTTTAATGGTCAACATGGCTACATCTTAGATTAACTGTAACACAGCTGCTGGGTACACCTATGAGGAATTTCTCTTGAATGAATCATTTGAGGTGGGAAGACCCACCTGAAATCTGTGCCACACCTCCTGGTGGCAGCCTATGAAAAGGACATGGGGGAAGGAAGTGCTTGCTCTTCACAGGCTGGTCCTCACTCTCAATGGCAGGTCCATTCCTTCACTGGCATTAGAGCCTGCTTCCTCAGACATATATTCATTCTATCCATTCTGTTTTTTCTAGAGTGCTCTGATTAATAGATTTGGTCACTACTTAGTCCAAAATGGGACTGGACACAGCAGGTATAAAGGTGTTATACTGTGAAGAGAGGTGTTTACAACAGACACTTTGAAGGTGTCTGGCTCTAGCTTATGCCCTTATGCATACTGATTTTAGAATTTGCATTTATTTTATTTCAGACATTCTGGCTATATTTTAGTTATATTCAGAGGTACCTTAACTTCTATTAGCTGCAAGAGAACATACCAGCTGTCCAGAAGCTTATAGGAAATTAAAACAAATATGCAAAGCTTGTGTTTTTGAACACTCAATACCTTTTAAATAATCCCAGAAGATAACAATGCCTTCAAAATTATTAATCCTGATGTGTATCTGTCTGATTATGATACTGTTGCCAGTGACATACCCANTGATGAGCCCAGCAAGCTTTAATGGTGAGTTCCAAATCCACAGTCACACAAGTGGCTGATTAAACTCAGCAATTAGAAAACAAAAATACATGGATGTGATAAAGCAAGTAGGGGTTAAAGGGGTTGGGAGATGGTGGAGGTGGACAGCAATCAGAATGCACTATATACATGTATGAAAGTTAAATATAATGCAATGGGACTTTTAAAACCCATGTCGAGTATTTTGATATTAAACATACATGTGCAGTCCAATCACCCTGTGTGAATAAACTGTAAAGGCTGACTGGCATAATGGGGTGAATGCCTTACAAAGAAATGATTTTTATAATTATGAATAATGAGTTTGTTTATACATGGCAACACAGCCTAAGTTGATCGTTTAATCTTTGACATAAAGTTCTGGGAAAATGTGTCTTCAGGTATCTTATCTGTCCTCAGTCAAAAATGAATGTACTGAATGCCATTCAGTATTGCTCTTAAAATCAGTAAAGGCACAAAGGAAAACTGTGCATAGAGCCTAGTAAGGGGAGAGATACATATCACCCCTGTGTTTTCATTCTCACAGAAGGCAGCAACAGTATCTGCACCACACATTTCTTGGAGAAATTGAGTGAGATAAGCTATTTTTAAATGCTGGAATTGTGTCTGCTAATAATCACTGGCAGGAGCTATCCCCTCATTGCTAGTTAACCTCATTTTGTAATATTTCTAATGATGACAGATTTAGGGAACAACTAGAAAATGCTTTTCAGTCCATAATGTTAATAACTGTAGAGTGGTTCTTAATTTAACTGATGTCTAAGTGTGACATCTGGGTTATTTATCACTCAAAAATAAAGTTAAATATAAGCATATAATCTTAGGATACGTGATGTATTATACTGAACACTGTTTTTCTAAAGAAAAGTCTAGAAATAAAACCACTACACTTAAATGTTTCTTTCATTTATTTAAAGATTTATTGTACTTTAAATTGTGTACATGTCTGTGTGTGGGTCTGTGCACATGTGTGTGAGTGCCCAGAGGTATTACATTCGTCTGGAGTGGAGTTTGAAAATGGAGTTACAAGCAATTGTTAGCAGCTTGATGTGGGTTCTGGGAATAGAACTCAGGTCCTCTGTTAGAGCACTATACATTTTAACCACCAAGCCACGTCTCCAATCCCCAGGATGTCTGTTTTAGGGCTACTGATACTCATTGACAAATCGACATTCCAAAAAAAATAAAAGTGCCTTTACTTTCAGACTATTAATTCTGAAATTTAGTTTTAAATAACTGCTGGTAGTGAGTACGATTAACAATTAATTTCATCAGGAATCTTGAGAGATGATTAGAATAGAAGCCAAAAGCTTTGACAGGCTCCTCCACCCAGTGGCCTTTCTTCTGTCCCACAGCCTGCAGACTTCCTTTTGCCTTCCAACATTGCAGTTTAGAAAGTTGAATTTTTAAATTCGGTGTCTGCTCCTATAAGACATGGATCGTTTTCCACTCTCCTGTTATTTTTACAAACCAGAATCTGTGTAAGACCTAGAGAGCTACCTATTTGAAATGCAGACAATTGGGGAACAAGAAGTCCATCTTCCCAACTCTCCTAAATACACCGGTTAGCATCCCACAGATGTTCTCGACACACTGAAGGCATACTCCTCTGAACTCCACCTGCTTTCCCAAAGCTGACTTTATCTTCCCTATAACACAGCAAGAAGTCCAACCTGCTCATCACTGCAGCAGGCCTGAGACCTTTCCTAACAGTCTTGTGTGATGGGCTCCATGCCTGACTAACACTATTTTTTTTT
>LZPO01077957.1:0-11101 GCA_001675575.1 Neotoma lepida
GTGTAGTTATCCTTTGGCCTACTCATTGGACATTTTGCTAACACTTCTGTTGGATATGTATATAATATTGTCTCCACAACTACATTGTAAATTTGAGATACAATATCACCTTATTCATGTCATACCTATAGCTGAGAATCTGGGAAACATTCCTTCAATTCTACAGAGAAAAGGTTTCTCTGAAACATCTGCATAAGAGTAACTCAGATTATACTGACTCTGCACATTAATCATATAAAATTACTACTTGAAACATCTTAAGCTTTGGGCCTGGCTTACTGGTAGAATGTTTGCCTCCAGCAAGACAGAAAGAGGAGACAGAGAGCAGATTTAATGGGTGTTGAGAAGAGAAGACAATATACCTGGTCTCGTGTCAGATAAGGCCGCTGAGTGCTGGTATTATCACATTAATCTATGGTATTCCTAAAAGTTCTGTAAGAGTTAAATCTACAATGGAAATATTACCAAAATCATCAAAAGTTTGTCTCGTAAAATAGCAGTACAGGAACTTTCAATAGAGTAAGTCTGTCTCTAGGGCTGAAATGGGAAATCTTTCTCCCTTCTCCATACAACAGCCTCTACATTAGCAAGAATTCAGGAGCAACAGTCGACTTAAAAAAAAAAGTGTGAAAACAATTACAGAACAGCACTGCAACTTAATGTGGACACCGGTCAGCAGAATGAATTCACAATATATACTGCAACGCACTGTGGGAAAGAGCTCTTATTTGCCCATCATTTGAAAGGATTATTTAGTACTTACTGTCAGCTGCTGTGTTGAGTTCTGTCTTGATCTTTGATTTTTCAAGATCTTCTTTATATTCTTTCTTAAGCAATTTAACTATCTTTTTGCTGTAACTTGATTTCTTTACTTTAAAAACTTCTTCGTTTTCTTAAAAAAAGAAAAGGGATGAAGTCTGTAGCAAACAAACTCAGAAGATGTTCTCCCTTCCCCGTGTTTTCATGATGCTTGAATTCTCCCACTTTCAAATGCAAAAAAAAAAAAAAATCACTAAGAAATTTAAAGTTTATTTCAATCTGTCATAGCCTCAAAAACTAATATTGCCAGTCTTGGTGGCACGCCTTTAATCCCAGCACTGGGGAGGCAGAGGCAGTGGATCTCTGAACTCGAAACCAGCCTGGTCTACAAAGTGAGTTCCAGGACAGCCAGAGCTGCAGAGAGAGGCCTTGTCTCAAAAATTCAAAAACTAAAAACTGCAATCAATCCTAGAAACTAAATGAAAATTTCAGAATTTTAATGGGTGGCCCACAGAACTTCACAAAAATCTGTTAATTTTTGGCTTATTTCATCTATCACAGGAGGAAAAAAATATTCAGAATGTTTCCTTAAAATATTAAATCAAGGAAGCTGAAACAATATACTCCAAATTACAAGGTTCTCCCAAGTCTGAGTAACTCGTCACAATGAGTTATTTCAAGAATGTGCCTAAAGTAAATCATTTTGCAAAACTGAGTTTGAGTGACTTATTCGTCATCTTTGATTTGAAAATCCAAGTCAAGAACAAAACTTCACCAAACCCTCCCCATGCATCATCAAAGTCAAAACCTGACCTGTACCTCCGGTCCAAACAGTACAGCAGGGGGGCCAAAGATAAACCACACACCTTTCTAAAAACTCGGAAGCATTTTAAAATCCTGACTCCAGACTCTGAAAACTCATCTCATTTTTCATAANGTGATACTGAACTGCAAGTAAAATTATTTAACGCTCGGAAATCTAAACCCCCTGCAGCCTGATCTCTCTCTCCTNCTTCAAGAGCCAACGCTNGAGCGGACATCTGCTCCGCCCATTTACTTCCACAGAGAGACCGAGAGAAACGACAAGGGCCTGATNGGCTCAAGGTCACTCAGAACCAGCAGCTCCACATTTGTCCCCAGCCCCGCTTGGTCCTCTTCAACAACCCGGCCTTCTCGGTCAAGGATGCCTAACCCCAGAAGCCAACCAGCCGCAGGTGCCCAGGCCTGCAGAGCACTAGGAGCAGGCAGTCAACCGAGGGACTCGTGGTGTCTGAGACTCGCGAGGCAGGAAAGAGGCGGGCCAGGGAGCAGCGGGCCTTCGCTCCCACTCAGGATGGCTGACCAGAGCTGACAGCCCGGAGTGGGGACCGCACAGGCCGGCGTAGACGCGGCCGGTGGCAGCGCGGGAACGCGTCCCCGGGCAGAGCAGAAGGCCGGAGGCGGAGAAAGGGGCGCGGCCGCGGGGCGAGCCCGGGCTCGGGGGCCCGCGTGGGCCGGGACGGGGGGCTTACCTTCCTCCTCGTCCTGGAAGCTCAGCAGGCTGGCCCTGGGCACCTCTTTGTTCTCGCGAGGCCTCTTGCGCTGCTTCAGCCCGTTGCCGGGCTCCGCGCCGCCGGGGATGCCGCCTCCGACCTCGGGGCCGAGGCCTGGGGCGTGAGCGGAGGAGGAGGACGGCGGCGGCGGCGGTCCCGGGCCCAGCAGCGACTCCCCCGCGGGGGCCCGGTCGCCACCGCCAGGGCCCGGCTCTTCGCCTGAGGCCGGCGGCGGCAGCAACGGCGGCGGCTCCCGCTCCTCCTCCTCCGAGTCGTTCCGCTTGCGCACGTTCACCCGCCGGGCCTTGCGGAACATCCCCGCCGCCGGCCCCGCGCCTTCACACCCGCTCGCTCGCTCGCTCGCTCGCAGACGGAGAGGACGAGAGAGCGCGGACACCGCCACGGCGCACGCGCACTCCACAGCGCTCCAGCCGGGTCGCCGCGGCGCTCGCCTGCGACCACGCACCGTCCAGGGCGCACGCGCCCTCCTCGCGCCCCGCCTACTTGGGGCGGGGTCTCTTTGCACCGCCCTCTAGCGGCCCGGAGGACTGCGGCGGGGGCGCGGAACCCTCCGACTCCCGCGTTGTTCCAAAGGTCACAAAGAGGATCATCGAGATGAGAGGAGAGAGTGTCGTCTGCCGTCTCCCAGGATGTTGCTGCAATGCGTCTTCCGCGCTTTACGTGTGGAAACCTCCCACGCGGCACGAGCAGGGTAAACAGAGGCGGGAGGCCGGGCGGGGCGAAGCGGGGAGGAAGCCGGTTAACCCGGGTTTTGAAAGGGAAAGTGCGTTCCCATGGTTACTGTTCCTCCTCTTAACGAGAGGTGATGCTAGTAATCATCTGTCGTAACACTATTCATGCTTCCTGTTTCTACAGCTTTATCGCAGCGTAACACTTGCAAAGATACAAGCTCTCTTCCTTGATAAAATCCCCCCAGGGCGAGCCCCACCTATCAAAAAACAACAACAAAAAAAGAGCTCAAGAGACCGGGGCCTTGGTAGTGCAGGCTTTTAATCCCAGAGGTTAAAGTGGGAGAGAGACGCTGTCTCGAAGGAAGAGAGGGAGGGAGAGACAGAGACGGGCAGCGATGGCGCACACCTTTAATCCCAGCACTTGGGAGACAGAGGCAGGCGCATCTCTGAGTTTGAGGCCAGTCTGGTCTACAGAGCGAGTTCCGGGACAGCCAGGGCTACCCAGAGAAACCCTGTCTTGAAAAAAAACAAAAGAACAAAAACAAACAAAAAAGCCTCAGAGATGATGCCCCTTCCTGCTACGACAGTCACTCACTCCCAAGCAAGCAAAGTTGATATTTAAAAAAAAAAAAACAAAAAAGTTTGCTAGCAATAGTACAACTATTTTTTTCCCAAAGCATCGTGAATTTCGGAAACAAATGTGTAGTAGTTTGAATGTAATTGGCCCCCATAATTGCGAACGGAGTGGCACTATTAGGAGGTGTGGCTTTGTTGGAGTGGGTATGGCCTTGTTGGAGGAAGTGTGTCCCTGTGAGGGTGGGCTTTGAGGTTTCCTATGNTCAAGATATCACCTAGTGTCTCAGTTGACTTCCTGTTGCCTGCAAAATACGTAGAACTCTGGGCTGTTCCTCCAGCACCATGTCTGTCTGCATGCTACCAGGCTCTCCACCATGATGATAACGGACTAAACCTCTGAAACTGTAAGCCACCCCCAATTAAATGTTTTCCGTTATAAGAGTTGCCTTAGTCATGGTGTCTGTTAGCAATAAAAACCCTAAGACAAAATGGAACAAAAATTTGGCTTTTTTTTTCCAGACTGTATCACAGAGGAAAAATATGAACCTTGGAAGCCTTGAGCCCTGAAGTTGAGCTAATACACTTTTCCTTTTCATCATCAAGCTTGAATCTTACCTTTCCCTCACAGAATCACAAACATCCTGTTAGGTGTGTTTGTGATTCATTTACATATTTCAAAACCCATAACGGCTAGGGAGGTGGCTCTGAAGTTTAGAGCCAGAGGACCCAGGTTGGAGTCCCAGTACCTACACCCACAGGGCAGTGCACAACTGTTTTAACTCCAGTTGCAGAGAACCTGGTGCCCTCTTCTGGTCTCTGTATGCATATGGTGCCCAGCTGGACATGCCATCCTGCATGCAGGCTAAAAGGACTTTGGTTACACACCGTATGTGTAAAAAGGGAGACTGATTTAAAACATGCATGTTAGGGGCCAAAGAGATGACTCAGCAATTAAGAGCTCTTTGCTGCTATTGCAGAAGACCTGGCTTTGGTTCCCAGCACCCAACATGGCAGCTTACAACTATGAATAACTCCAGTTCTAGGGGATCCTAAACCCCTTCTGGCCTCCTTAAGTGCCAGGCACACACATAGTTCACATATAAGCATGAAGGCAAATACATGTAAATGATAAAATCATTTAAAAGATATATGCCTATTTGGAAGTAATCCCATCACTGGGAAGTGGAAACAGGAAAATCAGAAGTTCATGTTCACCTATCCTCCAGTTGAAGGCCAGCCTGAGATACATGAAAACATGTCTTTGTTTGTTTGTTTGTTTGTTTGTTTGAGACAGTATTTCTCTGTGTGGCCCTGTCTGTCCTGGAACTTCCTCTGTAGACCAGCCTGGCCTCAAACTCAAACATCCACCTGCCTCTGCCTCCTAAATGCTGAGGCTAAAGGTGTGCACCACCACCACCACCTCTAGGCTGAAAACATGTCTTGAGAAAAATGAAGTAAAAACAAAAACCCAAAACCTCAAACTACAGGGCTTTGGGCTTGTGGGGTATTTTAAAGGAGAACCAAGGCCTCTCTGGAAAACATCACCTCACTGTCCCCATTAAAAGAAATGCAGAGATAGGCTTTCTCTGAAGTTCTCCTTTCAGCCTGAAGATAGAGTTCCCAAAAGCAAACACAACTTCTAAGTCTCCTCCCTGGTAATCTCATCAACTAGGGAACACTAGCAACAGAGGAGAGGCTGAAGGGATGCCATGCCAGATGGGTCCCTGTCCTATCCTTCAGATGGGCTGCTCCGACGTGACTTTTATCACCTTAAGAGACTTACCTGCGTAGCATTATGTACCATAATGTTGCCCCCTCTCCCCCCTAAAAAAAATTTCATCACCACTTACCTCCCCCAAAAGCCTTAACTTCTATTCCTTTCTGTAGTCAGATGTGTTCTAAAAACTTCATCTCCTTCTTCGGGTCTCACATTTTATGGGACATGTGTATGTGCATGATAGCTTCCTTCACATTAATCTGTGACTGTCATTTATTTTACACAATTATTGAAATTCCTGAGAGTAGAAATCTCCCTCCTTATTCTGTAATAAACAACACTACCCTGAAGGGCTTTGAAAAACTGTCACATCTATAAGGTTATCCTAGATTAGAATTGCTAGGGCCCCAGGCAGCATTTTTTATTTTTGCTAATTCTAGCCTGCCCTGTGTAGAACTTGTGTGGTTTGTACTTATACCAGCAAACATGACTGTATCTTTTTGCCTACATCATGCCCTCCAGTTTTCAATGAGTTTTAAATTCATCATTGAAGTAGGAGGTCCCATATCTACCAGTAATTTCTGTTTCCTGTAATTAGTTCTTTCCTCCAATTCTCTTTGGCTAGACTTGAGAGTGCTCTCCTAGGACCCAGATGTGCGGTTACAAGCATCCTCTCCAACCCTTTTTCTCAGCGATCAGAAAAAGTATCATGTGACCTCTACTCCTATTACTCAGGGTTCTTATGTTCTGGCTGTTCAGCATTTGGTAAAGTTCTGGTTGCAGCATCCTTGGTGAAACTGAACATTTTCAATAACAAAAGATTCAAATTGTGCCTGATCAGCCTCCAGACACCTGCACCCTGAGATAGATTTGCAGTAAAATAGAGACAGCAAAGGAAGGCCTATACACAGAATATGGGTGAGGACACTTGCCTACCATGTGCAAGGCCCTGCTTGATTCCCCAGAACTTCAAGAAAAAAGGCAGAATATGTTGAACTGTCATCCTGACTGATACACCATGGGAACTCAGGAACCAAGAAAACCAGTTAGTGTAGCAAGTCAGGCACAGAGCACAGGAGAGAGTGGGTCCCCACTCTCAGGGCTCCCTGGAGTTGGATGAACTGTCTGTGGGTGCCCTGGAACCCTTATAGTAAGTTCCTTTTTTGTTTTGTTGTTGTTGTTAACATCTTATTTTGTTGTGTGAATTTACTTAGAATGTATCAAATTTAAATAACTTAGAAAAAATAAATAACTTAGAACCCGAGCAGAAGCAAGTGGATCTCTGTGAATTCCAGGCCAGTCTGGTCTATATAGCAAATTCTAACCCATCCAGGACTAAATAGTAAGACCCTGTCCCAAACAACAAACACACCGACCTTAGAACCAAAAGATTCTAATGAAATAAGTGAATCTTTACATTTTTATATTTTTTATCTCTTCAATTATAAAAATCTCTTAAAAATTTGCTAGCCTATAATACTTCAGATATATCTTTTGTTCAAAAACTGCTTTGAGATATGCAGTTGTTGCAAGCAACTTGTGAGCAGAGACAAGTGCCTCCGTCCACAGCACTTGACTGGCCCTAACAGAGTATTTAAAGCTTCCTAGGTTTAGTGTGCGGCTCAATGGCAGAGTGTGTGATTAGCATGTGTGAGGTCCTAAATTCAATCCCTATCACACTCCCCCTCAATTCTAAGTTATCTGTTTTAAACTCTACTAAAATTTAGCCACTGATTCTAATTCAGTGAAATAATCTTTTTTTCATCAAGCCTTTAATAGTGACCCAATCTAGATTTTAAAGCTCTAGAGAGGGTTGCTTTTATTTTGTCATTACACAGGTACCAATGGCCGTCAAGTATCTTTATTGTCAGAAAGTGTTTAAGGGTTTCCAGAATGAAGACAGGACATTGTCCTGCATGACAATTAACAGTAACTGCAGAGTACCTATCTCCTCAAGTACTTTTCCTAGAACATGTCGTACAAAATGAGTGTCGATAACACTTTATCCAGGTCAGTGTCTCACATCTCCACCCTCATTATCTAGGAAAGCATAACTCAGAACCAGAGTTCTTTTAGGTTTAGGTTTACTTTTAGAATTATTTAGATTTAGATTATATTCAGTATAATTTAAATATATTAAAATCTAAATATATTGAATACAATCTAATTCATAATGCATACTTAAATGCATGTATGACCAGTGCAAAAGCAAGATTATCAATGCATCCTTTCTTAAAAGAACCCACTTATGGCCCATGTTATATTACTGTCATCTGTATGTTATTTCCCCACTGTGGGAGAATTTTAAAGTACATAAACTTTTTAAGACAAGAGGGTTATAAACATCCCCTATGGGTATAGAACAAAATTAGTATTTCTTTTTGTGTATGTATATTTTGAGTTTTACCAGAAGCCAGCAAAGCTATGTAATAAACATGCGGGAAGATTATAGGGAGAAGAGTGAGATAGAGCTTTGAATTTATTAAAAATGAGGTGGACTTTTAGGTAAACTTTTCTAACTGAAAACATTGCCTGCACTTTAAAAGCAGAGAAGATGAGGACAGCTTATCATCTTAGCTGCACTCTACTGCATTTCCTCCCAGTGCTGCTCGTGAATATTCTTTCATTTATTCTTAGCCCCATCAATACTCCAGTGGGACCTCCTCACATTCCTGATTGCCTAGACCACTTTTAATAATCACTCCACTTCAGCCTCCTGCCTGAGGACTACAGCTTGGACCCTAACCCAAGTCCCTGGGAGTTACTGAGTCCTCTCCAATAGCTGCCTGCACCACTCCTGCCTGTCCAGTCCACTTGCTCTACCTCCAATGAGCTCAGCACGGTCTACTGTCTACGCTCTTCTTGCCTGCTCTCTTTCTCTTCAGGTCTGGGTTTCATGGAGAAGGTCATAGTCACGCCCTGTAACAGCAAAANTCATGGTTTTGTAATTAGCTTACTATATTGCACTTGTAGTCATGGTTTGAAGTTATGTGTGAGTATTGCATCTACAAGGGGCACTGCTCTGTGTGTGTGTGTGTGTGTGTGTGTGTGTGTGTGTGTGTGTGTGTTGTGTTGGGGATTTAAATCAGGCAGGCTTATATGGGCAAGCTCTCTCCTGCTGAGCTGTATCTCATCACACTGAGGCTTTTCTCAATTCTCTTAATAGCTTGAAACTAATCACAGTCAACATTTGCATCACTGAAATCAGAGAGAACTGCATAGAGTCTTATTTTTTATTTGTTTTCTCACCAATTCCAACTATTAGATACAAGAATTTGGCAAAAGTCAAACACAACATTCTTTGAGAATTGTACACAGAGCTTAAAATAAAGGATAATATCTATTATTATTATTCATAAGTTGTGTGCTTCACAGCCTGTAAACCAGCACAATGTCTACGACCCTCTTGAGTGTGTGAGGAAGATATATGTCTTCCTAATCTTCAAAATGATGCCTAAACCTGTACCAGCTGGCTGCAGGTGTCAAAGTGCTGGCCCCAAGCCACGTGGCCCACAACAATTTCTCATAAGACTCACATGACCCATGTGCTCTTGGCCAGCAGCAGCTACCAGATGGAAGGCATTTGTGGGCACGTGTAATTTCTAACTTCACTTTTTTATACATTATTAATAGGTTTCCATCAAAATTCAGTTTGTAATATATTCAGTAATGATGGTAAATACATATATTTATCATTTTACTTACATCTTTCTTGCCTTCTCTTTTCTTTTCTTCACCAACTCCTTGTCTTTTTCCTCACTTTAATGTTGGCCTCTGAACTATATCAGTAATGAGGCCATTACATTTTCTATTAAAATCCATAGTTTAGACTTTGTTTGGCCTAATTTAAATGCTGACATTATGAACTCATGTTAATTAGTCTGAATGGCCAGATCCCCTGCCAATTATGCAAATGTAGAAATTTCAGGTTGAGTTACTTTATGTTAAGGTTAAGATGGAAAAAATATGATAAATGTGACAAACCTGTGATCTTTCAATAAAATTATTTCTTACCAGTATGGTATCATGAATTCAGTAATGTTTCCACTTTGTTTTATTCTAAGTTTAGGCATTTNTATCACTATTGGCATGGGTTTTAAATTATTTGTTTTAGTTCTTATTCATGTGTCTGTGTGTGTATACCACATATGTACAGGTTTCTGTGGTGGCTAGAAAAAGGTGTTGGCTTCAATGGAGCTGGAGCTACACATGTCTGTGAGCAAACCAATGCACACGCTGGGGACTGAACTCATGGCCTCTGGAAGAGCAGCACATGCTCTTGGGCTTAGAACCATCTCTCTAGCCTCCTGACATGGGTTTTAAAAATATTGCACATTAATGGTAAATTGGGTCTCTATGAGGGGAACTTTTCTTTGTGTAATGGTGAACCAATTTAATTAATTTAGTTGCTTTGATTCCTTTTATCAAAATGTATAATATGAGTTTGTGTTAACTATCTTATATGGAGTGTCTTAACTTTCTCACCTTAAACTTCCAGGTGGACTCAGGATCAAATTTCATTTTAAGATTAAGTCTTTATAGTTTGAGCTTGAGTTAGAAGTGATTGTTANATTCCCTAAGCTATCCATAACGTGGCTTAATAGTTCTCCTGACAGCAACCAAAGTTGTGATTTCTGGAGCAAGAGGGAGAAGGATGGGAGGACCAGTGATAGGAGACAGGGTCAAGGTACAGAGGAGCAAAGATGCTCGAAGAGGAGTAGAGGAACTGGAAGGGAAAGGCCAGAAGAGCCTTGCCCAGGCTGTGCTCTGTGGAAGGGAGAGACCAGAAAAGAACCTTGCCTGAACAGCGCTTTGTGCAGAAGGTTGAGGTTAAGTGTGTGGCTGTCTGTTGTGTTTTCACTTATGTACCCTCTCTTAGAACCCCAAGGCCTCATTAGTGTTAAGGTTCCACCCAGTCCTTGACATTCTACCTTCCCAATATCCATAAATACACTTTTAAAATGCTAACTTCTCATGCATTTGTTCTTAACAACCATGAATTTGTCATTTAGAGGAATTTAGGTCCCCACACCTCTGAAATCTATCATTTTTGACTCAGGGAATTCCAGGCCATGTCACAAAATGCAGAAGAAAAGGAAAAAGGGCACAGAGGTCCCTGATCTGTGGTTTCACTTGGAAGTCAGACGTTTTCAACTTTGAGTTGTTCTGAGGAGTGTGAAGAATGTAGTCCTGCCCCATTCCACCTGAGACGTGAATCATCCCCTTGCCTGTCACAGAAACACTATATACACTCCCAGCCATCAGGCACTTGGTGGCTTGTCTCTGTTATTGGACTGACTATTGTGACTACTGTGTTAGTATCCACAAGNCCATGTTTTACTTCATAATTGCCATCATGTGCAAAGCAGCAATGCTGGAAATTTGGCTACTCCAAAGAGAAGCCATCGTCATGGAAAGAGTGAGTACTGTGTAATAGTGTGAGAGCATGTTTGCATAACTTTCTTACAGTATGTTACAATTTTTGTTAATCCCACAGAGATCTTAATTTATAAGTTAGATTTTGTCATAAGTCTCTTACATTTAGGAAAAATACAGTATGCACAGGGTTTAGTACTGTTGGCTCAATCAGGCATCATCAGGGTCCTGGAATGTACCCACACAGGTAAGGAAGGATTACTGTATTCTGAAAAACGATCCCTTCCTTGGGGCCATGCCTATACTGGGCTCCAATAAATAGTTCCTGGTGTGCACTACTCTCTCCCTGTCTAACCTGGCATCTCTCCACAGGCTGACAGCTCTAAAGGCCTAGCTTCTAGCTGACCCTCAGGACATATCTCAGGAGTCAAATAGCTCCCAGCACTGAA
>LZPO01077958.1:0-11091 GCA_001675575.1 Neotoma lepida
GGTGTTAGTATCACAGCAGAGAGAAAATTTGTCAGAAACTGTGATCATTCAAAAGCCCATTTACATATGCTTTTATATTTGCAGATGTGAAGCAAGCATTAATCCAATGGCAGGAGAGAATTGAATTTGCCCATAAACTTCTAACCCTTCTTAATTCCTATAGCCCTCCAGAACTAAGAAATGCTTGCATAGGTAAGTTGCTTGAAAAATAAAAGTTGTAGGTAAATATTTCTGGTGTGTGTGTGTTTTGCTTTTTCTTTTGTTTTGTTTTTGAAGTTGTGATGTTACATTATAGTGTTTGGAAAACAATGATACTCATCTGTATAACTCAAACAGACGAGCAGGTCCTAAGTAAAACAAGTTTTTTCTTAACATGCTAGTGTTAGCGTGTTTGTGGGGAGAGTATCTATGTCTCCTTCAGTTGTTTGTAGGTTTCTTGCAACTCTAATCTTTTGATCCTATATGAACAAGGTAGAATCATGTCGTTATTTACAAAGTGTAAAAGATAGGATAGTTGCTTCACTGGGGGTCTTTGGCCCTAAATTAAGCATTTCTCAGTAACTGTTATAGACTCTTGAGTATAACACTTTTGTGACTGATTATAGAATGATAATACATAGCTGTTAAAAGAATCTTCGTTTTAAATATAGAGTGAAGTTTTTTACTACCTTAGGAATGACTTGAAGTAGTGAGCGCTGTAGACTTTGAACTGTTTGTAATTTCTCAAAATATCAAAAACAGCTAGTTGCCCATGACCAATATCATAAAACTTTAATAGCAGACTGTAGATTATCAGATGTCTCTCAGATCCAAGCTGTCGTGATGGACTTTATAAAGATAAATAATCAGAGTGTCATGCTATATGACTAGACTGTGCTACCAGTAAGCAAGGAGAATGGGAAGAATAGTGATGGTGTTGTAAATTCTTGTTTAAGTAATGGCCCTCTGCTGTGGTTATCACAACCCTTCATCCAGAGTTGGGCATTAGACAGTTTCTCCCTATGTGAGGAGCTCAGTTTGTAGTACTGAGCACACTACAACCTCATCAGGATTTGTGAGTTCAAAAGTAGTGGGTAAATCTAACCCCAGTGTTTTAATACTCCAAATTGTTTTCATTTTCAGATGTCCTCAAGGAACTTGTCCTTTTGAGTCCCCATGATTTTCTTCATACTCTGGTTCCCTTCCTACAACACAACCATTGTACTTACCATCACAGTAATATACCAAGTACGTATTTCTCTAACATAATACTTGAATATGGTTGGCATGTAATCATTCTGCACACTGAAGCTTGGAGATTGATTTTTCCATTTATTCTTACTGTACACTTTTAATGTCTTAGTGTCTCTTGGACCTTATTTCCCTTGTCGAGAAAATATCAAGCTAATAGGAGGGAAAAGCAATATTCGGCCTCCGCGCCCTGAACTCAATATGTGCCTCTTGCCCACAATGGTGGAAACCAGTAAGGTATGTTGGGATGCCAGGAAAACCGTATTTCTATAGCACAAGGTAATCTGAGATATCCCCCTGGCGGTTGAGTCTGTTAGATTTATGTGAACGTTTCATGAATCCTAATATTAGATTCATTTGGACTTTTTCCTTTAAGTGCTCTGAAATGTTGATATTTGCAAAATCAACAGTAAGCACAAGTTGTTAAGATTTTTTTCTTCTTCTAAAAAAATAGCTTAATAGTAAACCTTAGTTTGTTACTAGGCTAAATTATAGCTGTGTCCTGCATCTAAATCTACAGAGTCAAATTAGGTACTTGGGATGTTTTTAATTTGGCCGTATAATCAAGACCTCTTTTACTGTCCCTATAACCATATTCTCCTTAACCTACCCATAATGTCACTGTTGGATAGATTTATCATTTGGTTCCTGTTCTCTAATGCTTATTCTAAAATAGTGTCAATCCTAAATTATAGAGACAAGCTATATTAACACAAGATATGTTAGTTTTAACATTTTTTAAAAAACATTTTTCCCCTTCAGCTTTCTTCACCCACACCTTCATCCACATTCTCTCTTGCCTACTATTTTTGGATCTTAAGTATATTTGAGCAATTCTCCATGATAAAATATTAAAAACAATTAACATTATAGTTACCCTTACAGAAATATTCTCAAATCTTTCAAAAATCAAATATAACTCATTCTTCTTGATGATATGTTTATAGAGCTAAAGTGTCACATGCTAAACTCTCAGTGCTTCTACTCTATTAAAGTATATAGAAATGATGGGTAATTATAATTGATAGGCTTTGCACACTGACAATAAACCTAGGACAGCTATGATCTTAATAACACTAGAAATTTGGAATTTAAAACTAGATTCTTATAGAAGTTAAAGATTTAATTAGCTTTTTACTTAATCTTATTACATTTGCACAAAATATGCTCTTTATTATACAATTTAAGTGCAACCATTTTATCATCTTTAACCTTCAGGGCAAAGATGACGTTTATGATCGTATGCTGCTAGACTACTTCTTTTCTTATCATCAGTTCATCCATCTATTATGCCGAGTTGCAATCAACTGTGAAAAATTTACTGAAACATTAGTTAAGCTGAGTAAGTATAAAAGATGAGCAGTAAATTCCACTGAATTATTTTAAGCCCCTAGCCATTCAGGAAGGGGAAAAAATATATGACAATCCCTTTATTTTTTTCTTTTTTAAAGTGAATGTTTAAAAATATTAATTAGTATTCTTGGGAATATTTTAATTTTTATTAAGAAAACACCAACTTACTGGTTTCCATTGAATAGTTCTGCCCAGAGTTTCAGCTGGCCTGTTAAGGAGCATGGAGCAGGGCTAATCATCACTTTGTACACAGAAGTGCAAGTCCACCACCTTCACCGCAGAATTAAAAACAAAACTGCTTTGCTTAGGGAGAACAGTTAGAGACAGACTTCCCTGGCCCTTATCTTGAGGTTGAGTTGAAACCTTTAGTGCCTGCTGTGCTTTGGAGCTGGTGGTGCCAGAAAAGCTGAGTGGGCTTGGCAGTGTGAAGCAGAGGTGCATATGTGAGTGACTAGGAGGTAAGTCTCATGAAGTGAGAAGACAAATTTCCAAGGAGCAACATGAGCAACAGAAAACAAATCCTTCAGTGTATAGGGGGAGAAAAAAACTTCAAAGAATGTCTAATTCTTCTCTCCAAGGTCAGACCTAGAAGTTCTGAGGCTCTGTATGACCTACCTGCCTTCTAAGTTTATCAAGAATGGGCCTGGATCCTCTCCAGTCTCTGTAGTTTCATTTTAGAGTGTGGGGAGTAATCCTTATGAAACCACCACTTAGATCAAGAAATAGACTATTACCATGCCTCAGAAGTCCTCTTTGTGTTCCATCTCAGCCACAACTCCCCTTCCTGTGGGAAAGGTTTTGGCCCATTCCAGGTAGGGCAAAAGATATGACCCAACCATAGATTTCATTATCCAGGAAGAAAGAAGTGGTTACAGCTGTCAGGGATAACTCCTCTTCAGAAAAGTCATCTTATTGGTAAGTGATTAGAGCATCTTCAGATTTGAAGGGCTGTTCCTTCATTAGCTGATCATAACCTACATATCAATGGCTGATGCCAAGATGTGGGGAGGTAAGAATACCCGCAGATTGTCTGCTTCAGAATTATGCATCTTGGTTTTGGCACTTGGTAAAAGTTTGAAACTTTAGCAATAACAATGGTCAGGTGTAAAAGAATACTCAGGAGTTCTGATAGTATAGCCTTTGTGCTCAAAATAAGAGGTGTTTCCAAAGATGCTGACCTTACCTTTGGAGAACTTCCAGGTAATTATGTTTACATAATTTATAACAAAGTATGTGAAGAGCTGTTCTTGATACTTGGACAACTTTGACCAAGTAATGAATGTTCTACTGTTTTTGAGTATCTCTTTCATCAACACAAATATGTACTTTCATGGAAATTAAGAATGGAGAAGGATAGCTGCATGTGCTAGCTCATGCCTGAATCTCACACCTGTCATTTCAGCACTCGAGGCTGTGGCAGGAAGAGGGCCAGACATTTAAGGTCTACTTGGGCCACAGAGTGAAACTGTCTACAAAAACAAGCATAAGTAAAAGGGAGAGAAAGGACATACTTGACATCACATGCCAAATCAACATCACTCATAATTATGAAGCACTATTGATTCTGCCTTACTTAGTTTTTTGTATCTACACGGTTTTATGGAATGTTCTATAGTGATGTGCGTATTCTTATCCACAGTATGGTAGTCATCTAGCCATGTTGGAAGGGTTAAAAATTCAAAACGTGACAAAAGGATCTATTTTATGTAATTACAGCCAAACTAAATTTAAATAGGATCTATTTTATGTAATTACAGCCAAACTAAATTTAAATAGCCAAATGCTATTTAAACCCAAACCACAAAGCAAGAAATTCAAAGTTTAGCCAGGTCCATTCCTGCTAATGTGGAAAATTGGATATCTTCTTAGTAATTTAGACAGAGACTTAAAAGCAGTAAGTGTATGGAAAAATTATGCCCCAGAGTTTGACATTAATTCTTCTTCTAGCTGAGACAACTATTTCCAAGGAAAGGCACCTAGGAAAGGGCTCTAGGAAACCACACTCACATTAATGACAGCAGTGGTAAGGAGAGTTGATAATTTTGATTTGTATGACTCAGGAAAGAGTGGAAAGGGGTAAGTTTAAACTTAGCTTTTGAAGTTAGTCTCTAAAGATCAGAATATTAAAATACTATTACCAAACATAAAGATTTGTCTCAAAACCTGTGTTGGATTGCAAGTGATTGCCAGTTTTAAAGAAAACTCTGTTGTTTTTATTTGGGCAACTGAACAAAACATGGTTGCTCATGCCTGTGATCCCAGCACACTTGGTAAGGAAGAAAATTGGGTGTTCTCTGCCACCTTGGCTACATAGAAACCCATCAACAAAAAACAAAAGTATCACTTGATTCCCTGTAGATCACCACAATTTCATTCAACTCTTTGTCCTTTTACTTTCATTTTGTAAATATTTTTCTCTCCTTTCACAGAAGTAAACTAGAATGATTCAAACAGTGGAAAAAAAAGACCAAACAAACACATATTTAGTAGATACTAAAGATAATAGCCAATTAGTAGAGTAGAGGTGGTATTAGCAGCATGCTGGTCCATATACTTGGGAAGTAAGGCAAAAAGATTTAAGAACTCAAGATAGCTGTTGACTACATAGCAAGTTTGATGCCAGCCTGGGCTGCTTGAGACCTTGCCCTCACTCCACGGATGGGGTGAAGTGGAGATGAATAGAAAAAGACTCCTAGCAGCTCCTCAAAAGCACATGCACTATTACCAACCACACATGCATGCAAACACACAAACAGAAACCAACCATGTTTAGCAGGGCATAAAAACCAGAAACAATAAACAGAAGAAATTTTTGGTTACATAGAATAGAAATTATTAATAGTAATTGTAAAAACACCAGAAACTAAAATACAGCCTAGCATGGTGGCATATGCTTTTAATCCCTGTAGATCTCTATGAGTTCAAGGCTAGCCAGAGCTACATGGTGAGGCAATGTCTCAAAAAAATAAACAGTGAAATGAATAGAAAAATCTCTTAATAAAATAAATAAATAAATCAAGCAAAAAAAATTACAAAGTAGCTAATGGGAAAGTGTTGCCAGACTTAATAGATAAATAAATGCCTACCAAAACACAAAATGGTTTTAGGCTTTAGTAAAATGAAAACTAAGCAAAATCAGGACATGAATAGTTACTACACACACACACACACACACACACACACACACAAGCAAAAAGGTGTTCCTCAACCATATGAGAATTTGCCCGCACTCATTAAAAGAAAGCAAGCAATGATTTATCCTGGGGTGGGGAGGGTGGACACGTTTGGGCTATATCCAGTTTTCAGAGACTGAGAAGAAGAGCTAATGGATGGAGTGTTACCAGTTTGGGGAGGCAAATTTGCCGTTGTCAGTTAAAACTTGGCATATGCCTCCCTTTGGCCTGAGCATAGCAGATGCAGAAATTTATTCTACTCCTAACAATGTAGGACAACATACAGTGGATGTTTATTTTCACTTCATTCACAGTGTGGGGAATTGAAGACAAAAATATCCATCAATAAGAGCATATTTTAGTAAGACATTTCATTTGTATTATACAGTCTTCAAAACAAACTAGATAACATTCCTTGAGTTATATGGAAAATAGACTTGAAGGTATATAGTTCAGTGATCCAGCAGTAAACCCAGGTATTGGGTTCAATCCCCAGCACTCAGGGTGAACAAGTAATACAAAGAGTATAACCACATTCTTACAGAGGAGTGGAGTGTCACCCTTAGTAACAGGCATTAGGCCAAGAGTGGTTGTGCATACCTTAATCCCAGCACTTGAGAAACAGAGTTCAAAGCCCACCTGGTCTACATAGTGAGTTCCAGGACAGCCAGAGCTACAAAGTGAGAGATCCTGTCTTAAAAACAAGTGAATAATACTATCATTTCATAAGGATGAAATCAGGGGTGCTTTTGTTCTCTAAGTTAAATATACATTTGTAAGGGTGAAATTATAGTGATCATGCACTGTTGTTGTTTTATTTGTTGACATACAATATCTCTATATAGCCCTGACTCTTTACACTGTAGACCAGACTGGTCTCACTCAGAGATCTGCTTTCCATTGCTTCCTTAGTGCAAGTATGAAAGATATTCTTGACCTTGCCCAGCATATGATTGGAATGTTTTAAGTAGTATAGAAAATGGTATTGGCAAACTGTAATTAATCCCTTTTTAATCCCAAAGTTTTTGAGCAAAATAAATAATAGGATTTTTAGATAAAAGTTAAAAATTTCTTAAATTTAATCATTTAAATTTTCATTTTTAATGACAGAACGAGGGTCTTGTACCTTTCGCATTTAACATTATGAAATTTTTCTGACTGTTAAAGAAAAAATTCTTTGCATGTAACATATACTTAAAAAACAAAACAACACTGTATAGCTCTGGCTGTCAACAAACTCACAGTGTAGACCAGGCTGGCGTCTCACAGAGATCCACCTGCTGCTGCAGTAGTGCTGGAATTATAGGAGTGTGCCATAACACTTAGCTAAAACTGTTTAAAGGCCAGGCGTGTTGCTACATATTTATTAAAGATTTATTTATTGTATGTGTGTGAATGTTTGCCTGTACATGCCTGTGCACCAGTGTGTTTGATGCCTAGGGAAGCCAGAAGACAGAGCCCTGGGACTCTGTGCTTGTGAGCCACCATATTGATACTGGGAATCAAATCCCTAGTCCTCTGTAAGAGCAACAAGTGCTCTGAACTGCCAAGCCATCTCTCCAGCCCCTAAAACTCATTTCTTTAATTGACTAAATTAAGCATATACAAACTCATGGTATTAGAAAGCACACTCTGATCCCTGCTTTTCTTGAAAATGACCATTTTCCCTTCAAAGATGAATATATTTCAGACCAGCCCGGACATCTAATGCAGATCCAAAGCTAGCTTTACCAGTCCACCAGGAGCAAATCCATGGATACTACACATAGTAGTCACATGTAAAACAAACCTAAATTTTAAACTGCTTGCCAGTTTGTTCGTCTCCAGAAGAATTGAAATGGGTGTCTGAATATTCCAGAGTCAGGCTGTCACATTCTCCATAACCTACAAGGAAAGCTACAGTAGGTTACTTAGTGGGTATGCAATTAGAAGAGGAATTCTCTCAGATTATTGGTATTTATAGCCTAAGGCATCTTGATTGTTTCACAGTAAAACATTACTCGTGGGCCTTTATCATGGGCTGATGCCACTGCTTCCCTAAGATAATGATGGGTGGGAATAACACCACTGTAGAAAACCAGTCAGAACTGTAACAACTCAGAAGAAACTGTGATTACTAATAGACATATGAAATATTTTATCCTCACAGCAATCATGGAAAGTACCAAAAATTCTGAAATACCATTTCCCTACATAAGCAACTCGAAAGGTGTCTCTTTTACTTAAAAATCCTATAACAGCTTCTACAGCCTGAGGTGTTTTGACAAAGAGTATACTCAATAGACATTTTTGAGTGAGGAATGGACCTTGCTTAAGGATGTCTGAAATCACAGGATAAAGATAAGTTTTACAGACTCCAGTGTATTTTAGATGTGCCATTCTGTTTACTAAGGGAAAGCCTAGAAGTGCACCTGAGGCTGAAGCAAGTGGCTCAGCAGTTAGAGTGCCTACTGATCTTGCAGAAGACTAAGGTTGGTTCCCATAACCCACTAGATCGGGTAGCTCCAGGAGATCTGATGCTCACGCTGTACTCTGGACAAATGCACACAGACACACACAAACAACATAAAAGATAAGGAAGTGCACCTGAGAGTTTGGTGACTGCTTCTCCATGTGCTTTGCACCTAGTGAGTGAGATAGGTACTAAAGAGGAGTGTGTAGAATTCAGAGAATATTGGCCTCTCATCCCCAGTGCTTTGTGAAAATGCAAGAAAGTTCAGAAATCCTGGTGCTCTGAAGGAACAGCCTTCTATCCAGAGGAAACAGCTTGAGAGGGAATTGGAAAGACTGGAAGGTGACTTCAGTTCTCCCTGATTGGCATAGTGTTGTCTAGAGTTTACTGTATGAGCTGGCTTAGGAAACTCATTTCTCAGATTGGTAATTATATATGTTCATTGCTGTATTACATAGTACATCAAACTAATTTCCTCAATGTTGCACTGTCTAAAATAAAGCTAACATGCTACTAGCCTTAGTGTATCCAGAAAAAAGTAGCAAAGCTGGGAAGTAGTTCAGTGGAAGAGCATCCGACTTAGCATGCTGAAGGCCCTGGGCTTGACCCCTGTACAAAGTGCNGCAGGGGAGATACTAAGTAAAGAATGGTACAAATAAATGTGACGATCATAAAATGATACCGGGGGTTTGAGTAAATGTAGATTACTGAAAAGATTATAGTTTTAGAATAAGATAAAATGTGGGATAGATGTAACTAACAGGCTTTGAGATGAATTAGGAAACTATTACAAACTCTAATCCTAGCACTTAGGAATTGGAGGCAAGGGCATCAGGAAGTCAAGGCCAACTTTGGTTGCATGAGAACCTGTCTCAGGAAAAAAGAGCAAAAATCATCCCTCTACTCCCCCCCCNAAAAAAAATCAATAAAATTAAATAAAAAAGGATTAAAGTAATACTTTTCGAAGCTGTGAAATTTTAATGTGTTTATGTGACATACCTAATACAGTAGGTGCCAATAAATGTTCCTTTCCTTCTTGTTTTTAAAGGTGGTTTTACAGAATAAAAGGTGTCTGCAGGGTTGGTGTTTTGTAGTGATTAATGCTGGCTTTCTGTAGCTGTTGAAAAGTGAGAAGGAGGATTGTTTTACTTTGAGGAACAATTGTTGAAGAAAGAAAAAGTTAATAAAAACTTGAGTGATAATACAGACCTGCCATGGCGTTTATATCCAAGCAGCAGTCTGGAGACTGGCAGACTGAAGAGCTGGATGCAAGGAACAGGCTCTGCAGGCCACGTGTTCTAGGTCACATGGTCTTTGGCTTTTTGTTGTTCTTTATTTTAATGTTTTGTTCTTTATCGAGCCTTAAGAAGGTAAAAGCTNCCAGGTCTAGGAGTTCAACACCTGCAATCCCACACTTCTGAGTCAGATTGTGGGTTCCAAGACCAGCTCCGGCTATGTGTCAGGAGACCATGGTGTCAAAGTTAAATAAAAAGTAAAAGCCATTCCTAATTCACCCAACCATAATACAGGTGGCATCAGACTTGGCCCAAGAATCGTATTTTGCCAACCCTTATTTTATGACCAATTAGAATGAAAGAATATGTGACTATAGAAACCTTCCCTGTAGCCATAGTTTGATGGCTAGTCTGTTTATATGTGCTGTGCTTGATAAATGCTTCCAGCCTCATCCAGATTAGTTTAGAATAAAGGAAGGATGAGAAATGTCTTGTCTTGACAGGGGATTAATAGACTTAATTCTGAAAGGGATCCCTAAGTTTGTGATTTGCTGTTCAAAGGTCTAAAAGCCTTGGTCTAATCCAAAAATTGGCAAGTTGCAACCCACCTATTAGTAGTTCTTAAAAAGCCAGCAGCTACCTACTAAGTAGGTTTCATATTTATATACTAAGAAAATTAGAATATAATGTTTTATGACACATGAAAATTGTGATTCAAATTTTAATATTGAGTTTTACTTGTAGCCAGCAATCCTTAGTCATTTGCTGCTGTCCCTGTCACTTTGGCATTGCCATCACAGCCTTGAGTAGCTGCAGTGGGCATCAGATGGCCCACAGGCCTACACTTACTGTTTGCTGGCTACAGAAAATCTTGTGATCTCCCGACCCAGCCCATACTTTTGTTTAACTGGAAGGTAGCTTATATTCTATTTTTCCTCTGTGGTTATATTTTTCCTGCAGGTGGAGAGATGTAGAAGTAGGACATTTATGGAGGGAGCTGACATTGTAGCTTCTGTAAGAGAGGCAGAGAGGGTGGAGGGAAGGAGGAACATAGGAAAGTCTATTTGACATCTAGAAGAGGTTAAAATGAGAGGTTTCAGGACTTGGGCTGTAGCTCAGTGATAAAGTGCTTACCTAGCTTACCTGAGCCCCTGGTTTCAAACCCCAGGAGAACACATACGCATGCACACACATGCATACAGAGGAGCCGTGACAGCATTGACAGTCCCAAATCTGATCTACCCAGAAGACCCTGAGGACAAGGCAAGGAGACTGTAGGAGACTCAGCAGTGTTTTCAGTACACACAGAGAAAACAAAAGGGGAAGAAATGGAATGCTCTAGAACATAGTTCTCCTCAACTTTTCTCCCACTCTTCTGAAATGTAGCAAGCCTGGGAAATTTTCTAATGTACAGAGTATTTCCTTAATCGACGAAAACTTTGAAAACCCCTCGCAGTTACTTTAATCTTCCCAAATAAAGTTCCAGTACTCAGAAATAAGAGCTGGCTGAAAAGCCGGGCGGTGGTGGCACACGCCTTTAATCCCAGCACTGGGGAGGCAGAGACAGGCGGATCTCTGTGAGTTCGAGGCCAGCCTGGGCTACCAAGTGAGTTCTAGGAAAGGCGCAAAGCTACACAGAGAAACCCTG
>LZPO01077959.1:0-11078 GCA_001675575.1 Neotoma lepida
TTACTTGAGATTGTCCATTGTTTGGAGCAGGGAGGGAAGCAATGGTGCAGCTCATTGGAATAGTAAACAGAATTTCCTTGTTTGGAGTATATGTTCATCCTGGAAAGGGTGAAAACATTTAGTTATTTGGAGTTTGGAATTAAGGATATTAATCCTTGTACAAAGTATCAACGCATTGGCTATATGTGTACTTTTGAAAAGAGGGTACATTAGAAACATCTTTGTAAAAAGTGACTCTTTATCTACTTTATCTATAATCTCATTTTTCGTCTAATTTTCTAGCCTCCCACACTTTCCCTTTGCTTACTATTCTCCTGTGTCCTTACTCTCCCTTAAAGTTACTATTTGGAAAGCAAAAATTACTAGCATAAATAAATAAATACTTCCTGGTCCTCTGGCTCTTATATACTTTCTGCCCCTTTCTGAAATGTTCCCTTAACCTTTGTGTCTTCTAGATATGACAAGGAAGCTTATACCCATAANTCTCAACAACATGCCTGCTTAAACAAGCCCTAAACAATGACATAACCAGTTGACATGCCAAAGAGGATGGGGGACATCTCACAGGGCCTCACCTCTAGATTAAGAGCTATAGAAAAAGATTGCTGACAAGGGATAAATTAGTTTTCTTCAGGGATGAGCCCTCCAATCCCAAGTGGTGAGCCCTAAAAACAAACACATACAAGCAACACTAAAATGGACTCAACACACTGCACATTTATATATTTATTTGTGTATTTGTGCAGCAATAATAATTACAGAGTAAGAGACTAGTTGACAGGGAGTGGTGTAGGAGTTGGGTTCACATGGGAGGGATTGGAAGGACGGGGAGAAGGGTGGAAAGGAGGTAATTGTATTCCAGTTTAAAAAAAACCCTGTAATCCTGGGGTTGGATAGGTAGCTCAGTGGTTAAGAACCTGAACTGCTCTCATAGAGGACCATAGTTTGATTGATACCAGGTGGTTCACACCCTCCAGTGCCTTCAGTACCAAGGGGCCTGATATCCTCTTCTGGCCTCTGTGGGCCCTGCTCTCTCTGTCTCTCTGTCTCTCTGTCTATCTCTCTGTCTCTCTCTCTTTCTCTCTCTCTCTCTGTCTCTCTCTCTCTCACACACACATAATTAAAAACAAAACAAAACAAATTACAAAACATCATTTGTCTTTCTTTAGGACTTGAGCCCAATGCCATGGGACATAAGTGTCCATATTTATCAATCTTTCTGGCTGTTAGCACAAATCAGATGTTATAAAATTATACTTTGTCTTTCAATTACCACTGACTCTATCTCCCTTGACCATGAAAAGCTGATAAAAAAATTCAGAATTAAATTGTGTTGATTGAAATAGTTATAAAAATGGCATGATATTTTAGAAATATCACACAATGAAAAGTTGAAAGTGCAATAAATATACTTTAATGGGTGCACATCATTCAATACTTAATTTTAAAAATATTAACGTTTCTTAAGCATGTATTATTTAATACATCTAGAGTTGAAATTTAGTAATCATCAAATTGTAAAAGTTTAATACTGCTAGAAATATTAATCAATCCGGTCAGTCAATGAGAAATGAAGGCAGGTGTAGTGATCAAAAATGACAAATATGAGTATGTATTTATTATAGATACTGAAGTCCAGTGTTCATAGTCATGGATAAACTGATATCCACATCTATTATGGACACCTTAACTGACTAGTACTACACAGCACACAGCCTAAAAATCCTGCTCATCAAGCAGGGAGGGCTTGTTTACAATGCTAAACCAACTCTACTTTGGTAATTGTAAATTAATGACCCCTATGTTCTTTTAAAACAACTCAGGTTTCGGGTTTCCAACAAGCTATTATTACAATCATCGTTGCTTTTACTTTGCTGTCATTGTTTCTTTCATTTAATTCTTCTCAATTGCAACTTTTCCTGCAAAGCAAATCTTCACTATATATCTTCAGTGCACCACGTGAAGAATGCCAGTGGAGACCGACCCCAGCACCTAGTAACAGGAAGTCAGAGTTCATCTTTGGCCACACCTTTTAGGGCTTTTTGTCACAAACAGAAATTAAATTTTAAAAAGCAATACAGTATATCACAGGAAAACTTTTAAAGTCATTGACTTTTTGCAAATAGGGTTTCCTGAACCTGTCCCATCTTCCTTTTTCACTTCTTAGTGGCAGATGCTTTTCTGTATCTCTGAATGGATATTATTTGAGGTTTTATTCAATGCTTTCTCAGTTTAGCTGCAGTGCAGCCTAGACATTGGCACAAAGGCTCCTTTGAGGAAGAAGACAGAAGTAAATGGGCTACTTACAAAATATCTGAATGATTCTGAAGAGATTTGATAGATGCACTCAGATAAGATGGATGATGTCTTAAACAGATACTGAAGTACCAATTGGCAGCACCCATTTCCTACCTGGGCGAAGAGGCAGCACTCTCCCACAAGAGCAGGCTTGACAACAATGGCAAGAGAAGGAAAGGTACCTAACAGGAGGAAAGAAATCAGCGAGATGAGTCAGTCTACCCCTGTGGTTAAGGGATTTCCCCACTGTCCTCTTGCTGGCAGTTTTGGGAAGCAGAATGCTGACCCTGAATCTGTTACATTGTACCTCCTCCATCTACGCATATGTGGGCTATCACTGTGTATCTGTGGGATCAATGCCAGCTTAGGTTGTTGACATTACTAGTAAAGAACAAAACTTTGTCCTTAATGACATGATAAGACAGTTCCTAGGACATGCTATGCTTAGCACCCAACTTCCAAACTTGCAACAATGATCCAAGATGATTTTTGCTTTTCTGTCAGATGGGCACACACATATCTCTAACATAGCAACAATTGTAATCCCAAGAGGAAAAATACAAGAAGTAAAAACCACCTTCAAATGGCTATTTGGCTTTTGTGATAGTTTGACAAAAGACTTTCTAATGAAAGTGTGAGTCTGGTGAAGTAATTTCTACAGCAACTCTCATAAATGGAATTAGAAATGTTCAACATAAAAGATGTAATTGTTGGAGCTGCAGAGAAAGTTCAGTGGTTAAGAGCATTGGTTGTTCTACAGGACTCAGGTTCAATTCCCAGCATGCATGTGGCAGCTCACAGTCACAAACTATAGCTCCAGGGAATCCAACACCTTATTCTGGGAACAAGGCATGCAGTGGTGCACAGATCTACATGCAGACAAGACACTAATACAAATAAAAAAACCTAGTCCAAATAAAAAATGAATTAAAGCTTCGTGGATGGGGAACTTCCTAAACTCGAATAAATGAAATAAACATATAAATAAATTTGTGCAGTACACCAGGTAAACAGATAATCTTTAAATATAAAATTAAACTAATATTGTCAAATTCACATCACTTATAATTTTTCAAAGAAAATGTCACTTCTGTGAATTTATTTTAATATTGATAAACACACATAGACATTGCCATTTATCACTGGAGAGATTTACAAAGTCTAAAATGAATTAAAATAGAGTCATATTTTTTATTTTACACTGCATAAAATAAATTTCATGATTGTTATTAATTTGTCTTTCTGAACATGTCATCAAGCATATAAGGAGAAATAGCTCTAGCAGTCTGTCCTTTTTACAAGGATGTTTGACATTAACCAGTTTCTCAAAGCAGTATGAGACACACATCTGCTAGCACTGTATAAATTAGACTGCACAACTAGAAGTTTAGTTTGGTAGATTCAAGTTAGGTAATTATGATAGCATAAATATATATAATATTATATCTATTGTTATATATAATATTATAACAATGGTAGGAATCAGAAGATGTTACTCTTCCCTGAAGGAGTTGTGACAAGATGGAGCCATAGACTCTTCAGGTCTCATTCCTGTCACAGTTCTCAATTTCAGAGCACAGCCCTTTTTAGATGGATCTTTTAAAACGCTTTGGAGCTGTCTTGTGCATGGGTGACAATGTTGACATCTCCCTAATGTTTAACCCAAGTAGAAGAACACACTCAACTTTTCCTCCTCACTTCATTTTGACAACATGTAATGTCTCCGCAAATTGCCTCATGTCCCTGGGACAAGCAACAGCCACTGACTGAGGAGTACTAATGGAAGAGTCTGTTGTGTCTGTGCAGTGTTCTCATACAGCAATGACAAGTGTCTTAGGGTTTCTATTGCTGTGACCAAACACCAGGACCAAAAACCAAGTTGGGCAGGAAAGGGTTTATTTGACTTATACTTCCACATCACTGTTCATCACTGAAGGAAGTCAGACAGGAACTCAAACAGGGCAGAATCCTGGAAGCAAGAGCTGATGCAGAGGCCATGATGGGGTGCTGCTTACTGGCTTGCTCCCCCTGTCTTGCTTTCTTATAGAACCCAGGACCATCAACCCAGGGATGGTACCACCCACCATGGGCTGGACTCTCCCACACTGATCACTAATTGAGAAAATACCTTTTAGCTGGATCTCATGGAGGCATTTCTTTAACAAAGGCTCCTTCCTCTCTGATGACTCTAGCTTGTGTCAAGCTGACACAAAAAAAAACAGCCAGTACAACTAGAAAGTTCTTCTAAAGGCTGAGTGACACCAACACATCATTCTATCCAAGCACAGATGAATAATATTATGAACTGAGGAGATTAGAGGAGCATAGGGAGAGTTTAATTAACAAGAAGATGGTTGAGTTGAGGAGAGCTCCATGTCCGAGAAACTCACAAACAGCGTGGATATCAAGACAGGATTCCTGCTTCACTGGAGCTCTGCTTTCAGCTAAATTTCCACTTACATATCCAAGCACACCACCCCCTAAGCTATGCAGGAGTTAAGTTTTAGATAAAGCTTCTGTGACTCTACTTACCCAGGGAAGGTTAATAGCTTCATTGTCATCACTACACCCCTAGCTATGTCTCCATTGCCCCTTGACTAGGCTCCAAGTAATGTCATAGGTCAACAAGCCACTTATCCCTAATGATGATAGTAGTGTCACACCCAGAGAAATACAGTTCTTTCCTAACTTCAAACGTTTCTTCAGCCTCCTTCATGTTTTTGACAACTCTTTTGCAGTGTTTCCTGACCATGGAAATGACAAATGTTTTTGATTCTTTTAAAATCATATTATTACTGTGCCACAACACTACTCATGTATTCTCAGCAGTGGAATGGGGATAATTCTCTCATAGTAATCCCCAACCACCATATAGTTTGTCTCTGCAACCTAGGCTAATGACATCAGCAATCTATATGTATAAAAATATTTAAGAACTCTGATGCGCACATCAGATCTGTTTCTATGTACCACAGTGAGAGCTTCCCTGATGACCCTGGAACCTCTCTAGTCACAGAGTTTTTGCCTGGCTGCTGGATTCCCCACATAGAACAGGGTTTACATCTAAGCACAGGGTAGCTGGTTGTACCCATAAGAATTGTCTCACTATTGTGCCACTGGTTACATTTTTGCCTGGCTTTGTGATTGTGATAAGATGCCACTGAGCAGGTCTGTTGGTATATCCATCATAGTGTGATTGGCACTGCCAAACCCCAAATCACACTGAGATATTAGCTCAGGTCAGACTTAGTTTTCCTTATCTGAACCAGAGCATATAGTATCTTTATCATTTGGCTCTTACCATGTGGTTTTGCTGCACACCTCAGGGTAGTGGCACTAGTCTTTACTGCATGAAGGATCTCAGAGTCTCTCTACTAAAAAAATTGACAGTGATAATCTTGCCACTGGCTTTTTTCAATAACCACATGGCTTTTATGCCACAAGTTCTTTATATATGACAGAAAATACGAGATATGTTTTCTTTGTGAGTCCACTTATTTTGTTAAACCTAATGACTTCCAGTTCCATCTGTATTCTTGTAGATAATAAAATTTTTATTCTTCCTATGGCTGAGTAAAATTCCATTTGGTATGAAAACATACACATATATGTACATATATATTTTTTAAAAATCATTTTAAATTTATTTTATTTTATGTATGAGTATTTTGCCTGCATATATGTACGTATACTTCATGCACACCTGGAACCCAAGGATGTCAGACGAAGTCAGCAGATTCCCTGGTACTGGAGATAAGGACGGCTATAAACCTATCTTAGTTAGGATTTATATTACTAGGCTTAAATACCATGTCTAAAAATACCTTGTGGAGGAAAGCATTTATTGTAGCTTATAGTTTCATACCATAGTCTATCACTCAAGCAAAGTCAGAGCAGGAAACATGTGGATACCGGGAACCAAACCCAAGCCAAGTCCTCTATAGAACAAACAATTGATGTTAACTACCAAGGCATCTCTCCAACTCCATGTAAGTTTTCCCTTTATACATTTATTTGTTGATTACATCCAGGCTTGTTCTTACCTTGATCTTGAATAGTGGGGCAGTAGCATGAGTGTTCAGTGTTTCTGCTCTATGCTCATCAATCTCTTCCTTAGTTCAGAGGAGTGGTTTAGCTGGATTATATGGGAGTTTTAAGTTGTTTGAGAAGCTTGCAGTCTGATTTCCATTATAGCTGCACTATTTTCCATTTCCAGATGCAGTGTATGCTGTTGTCTGTTTATACCCTTCCCAGAATTTGTTGAATTTCTCATTAGAGTCCTTGTGAGGAAACTCTTGTCTATGCCTGTGTCTTGAACGGTTTTCCCAATGTTTCCTTCTAGCAACTTCAGAATTCCAGGTCCACATTAACATTTAGTCTCACATGGATTTTGAAGCATTATTCTAATTATTCTTTATCAATAAAAATTCAGGAGTCAGATATCAGGGTAAGAACCTGAAGGATCAGAGAAGCGGAGAAGCCACCAATCCTCTCCTTCTGCTCTATTTCTTCCTCCAAAAGGGCCGAGATCCTTCTCCACCCTGCCTTACTACTTATGACTATCTATCTGTCTATAGTCCTCAAAAACCACTGTGGATAATTTTGTTCAGCTAGTCGCTAGCTTTATTGGTCAGAACACGATCAAAGTATCATACAACAGAATTTATTTTGTACAAGGTTAGGAATGTGGTTTCCCTGAAGTGTGGATGTCTAGAGTTCTGAGCAGTTTAATGAGGATCCCCTTTCTTTCAAGGTGTGTGGTGGGAACTTGTCTTTGTTTGGGTTTATATTGCTATGCTTAAACACATTGTCCAAAGGCACCTTAGGAAGGAAAGCATTTATTGCTGTTTATAGTTCCATACCAGAGTCCATCTGGAAGTCAGGGCAGGAATTCAAGGTAGGAACCTAGAAGCAGGAACTGGAGCAGAGGCCGTGGAGAAACACTGCTTATTGGCTTGCTCCCTATGACATACTCAACCTGCCTTCTTGTACAACTCATGGCTACTTGCTTGGGGGTGGCACTGTCCCCNCTGTGGGATTGGCCCACTCACACCAATCGTTAATGAAGAAAATGTACTACAGGCTTGCCTACAGGCAATCTGATGGAAGCATTTTCTCACAAGAGGTTCTTCTTCCCAGACAACTCTAGCTTGTTTTTTAATAAAAACAGCTAGTTTTGATAAAAACACATAGATAAAAACAGCTATAGCAACAATAACAACAACAACAATATATAACAATAATAACAGGACAGAAACTTTTGACTAAATTAGGGGACATGGCTACATGAGTTTGTTTCTAGGCTCCTCTTTTTGTTACACTGTGGTGCTACTGTCTCTTAGTCTCTTATCGGACAATTCAGTCTACAGCAATTCACTCTTTTCCATCTGTGTTATTTCAATTAACTAGCTGAATAATTTATGTTGATCTCTTGGATTCCAATTCTATGCTCCATATCTTGCACTTTATAGTTAATTCCATCCAGTAGGATTTTTCTTTGTTTTTATCCTTTTTATGTGATTTAGAGATAGTAAAGTGTATACTATTTGTGTTTTTTGGTTATTTTTCTGTGAAAAATGGTTCATAGTCAATGGCTGGCTTTCATAAAATGTCTGAGATTTCAATGTTTTTGGTAGAATCATAATCACATTCCTTGATTCTAATAACTTGGATCACGTTAACTTGTGATTCTAAGTGAAATTGTATCATGTCTTATTTTTAAGAAAAGCTCATTTTTTTGTGACAAATTTTTAATGGTTTTTATTTTTATTATTAAATGAAAAAAGAAATTATGAAAAATTAATTTTGTCAGACATTGACATTCCTAAAGTATCAGTGAGGTAAGCAGACCCAGAAAGACAAACACTGTATCTTATCTCCCATCTATGGTTCGTACCTTCAGATTTCAGAAGGGAATTTATTACCTGGAGTAACTACAGAGACTAGGAAAGTACAAGGAGGCAATGATGGGATGGAGGTGGCCTAGGGAGAGACTATTAGGACATAAGTTATATGAAGAAGGAAATCAGACAAAAAGGAAGTGGGGCTTTAATCAAAGTGAGGGAAGGACAATAAAGAAGGTGCAATAGTTTGTAATTGGCTCCCATAAGCTCATAGGGAGTGTCACTATTAGGAAGTGTGGCCTTGTTGGAGGAAGTGTGTGACTCTCTGAGTGGGCTTTGAGGTCTCCTATTGCTCAAGCTATGTCCAGTGTGGATACAGATTCCTTCATCTGCCTGTGGATCAAGATGTAGGATTCTCAGCTCCTTCTCCAGCACCATGTCTGCCTGCACATCACCATGTCCCACCCATGATGATAATGGACTAAACCTCTGAAATTGTAAGCCACTCCAATTAAATGTTTTCCTTTGTAAGAGTTGCCATGGTCATGGTGTCTCTTCACAGCAATAGAATACTTAACTAATACAGAAGGCAAGTGGGAAGGATGATAAATAACATTAAGGATGTTTAAAAAGGTATAAGGAATAATTTTAAATTATGTGTAATACACATAGGTATATGTGCATACACACATGTATAGTTTAAATAGAGTTAAGTGTCTAGGGATGAGAATGCTCATCCCAAGAGCCATAGACTGTGTAATAAAAACCCCAGTTGAAGGCATGGGAAACCTCCTTTCCAACTGTTGATCACAGAGGCCCAACAGACTCCAAAAACTTAGGCTATTGCCCTTGGTTGTTTATCAGAACTGGGAAGTAAGTTCCTAGAGCTTAAGGTCCACAAGATTGAGAGGATTTGAGCTGAAACTGACCCAAAAGCTTCCTGCCTGAGGACCAGCTTTCATCCTACCTCAGTGTGTTTGGAAAGCTGCCAGGGGAGGGAAGCTATCAATAGTATTACTTAACTGTGATACCTATAAACCACAACAACCAGTGTGGCAATACTCTGCTATTTTGTAGCAGATGGAGATCATTACAGAAAGCAACACTTTATCTAAATGCAGAGAACAACTGGCCACATCCCCAATTGATACATCTACAACACAACACCCAAAATTAAGGCTCAGGGAACATCACTGAAGAGAGGGTGGAAAGAATGTTAAGAGCCGCCAGAGGACCAGGGAGTCTACTGTAAGATTATGTCTTCAATATATACGACATTGAAATTACACCCATGCAAATTCAACATTATGGCTGCTTAATCAATTCCTGAACAATTTTAACACCAATTGACACCCCAGTGTGGATGAAGGAAATCATAGAGGGCTTCACCTTTAGATGAAGAGCTACAAACAATTAATGACTGCTAAGCGAGGTAGAATTAGTCTCCCCAAGGAACGTGTCCCCAATTCATTATCCAGTATTATATAGTCAGTCCTAAAAACATACTTATAAGCAACAACAAATGGATTTGACAGTCCATATTTGCATATTTATTCATTTATATGTACATATATGTAGCAATAATACATGTATGTAAAAATAATAATTAAAGAAAAAGAAACAACACATTTTATAGAGAATAGAGTGAGGAGGGGATAGGGAAGATTTGCAGAAATAGATGGAAGAAGGCAATGATGTAATTATATTATAATTGAAAATAAAATTTAAAAATGAAGTGACTGCTTACATTCAATCACACATTGAAACACTATAAAATTTAAAGAATCTTTTAAGGATTAGATCAGCATGAACTGTCCCCCCAGATATGAAAGCTTTTCATTTACTAGGCACAATTTGGTGTCTCAGGATATTGACATAATCAGACACCTTTTGTGCATCACTGTGCAAGCAGAAGAACAAGCTATGTAAACCAAAAAGATTAATTCCTCTCTGGGATTGATGTACATACGGCTCTCCTGACCAGGCAGGGTAGTTCTCATTTTCCTTTAGTTCTGGATGAACCTAATCACAAAATAATAGTCAACCAGTTATTATTTATATTATTAATATTTGTTAGTCTTTATTACTTTTAAATGTTAAATATTTTGAGGAGAGTTATGAATGTAAATCTTAAGCCAAAATATGTGTTTCATGTATGTGGACCAGGGTACTATAAATCTATTATTTATCTAAAAACTAGACAGAAGAATCATGCATATATTTTTTGCAGTGTAACTGATCCCAGTTGAAGTATATCATTGCAGGGTAGACAGATTTGCTGCTGGACTATTGACTATTGACACACTTTTGACCAAAGGACAACGGAGAATCTAGAGTCAGTTTTCCTGTGAGGAATTATTCCATGTTCTCAGTGCTACCTCTGATGTGCCATTTGTATTTTATTAGTTTTTTTAGGAGACAATTTTCCTTTCCTTCCTTCAACAATATCTATTCTCCATAAATCATGGACATGAAGCTACAGAAATGATGGGGATTGCACCTGGTGGGATAAAATGCTTTCAGTTTAGGCATGATTGTGGTAAGATGTGCTAAAATAGTCAGGATACTTTGACTCTGCCCAGGAAAGACACTGTCCAATTGTTTCTAGGGATCATTAACATTTCTTGAGATCCCTGTGTTGTGGGATGCTGAGTGAAGCACTTTTGAGAAGTTTGAATTGCCACATACTCTTTAGTCCCAAAGCTGTCTATGCGATCACCTGCCTGAATTTCACTGTGGCAGAGAGAGAATTAGTGCAAAGTTCACTTTTCTTTACAGATGTTACAGTTTTCATGAATAACAAAAGCAAGAAAGTTTAAAGAGATGACTCACCTGGCTGAGTATAGTCTTAATGCCTTGCAGATTTTTTATGAGTCTTTTGATTTGACCATCAATCCATGCAACTTTTGATATGGTAGCATAAGGAGTTCCATCAAG
>LZPO01077960.1:0-11071 GCA_001675575.1 Neotoma lepida
AGGGGCAGAGACATAAACCTGCCCACTCTGCCTACCCTTCTTCATCACTTAGTTCCCAAACAGACTCTTCCTTCCCATTTACTTCTTTACATACACACAGCAACACACATGCACACACACACACACACACACACACACACACAAGGAATTCAAGCCAGAGTCTGGTACATGCTAGACATGCATTCTAGCACTCGGCTACATGTAAAGCCTGTCTCCTCTTCACACGTTCCTTATAAGCATGTTCAGTGTTCCCGAATGCAGTCACAGTACACGCATCTCTGTAATTGGATTCCTTTCCTCAGTATTATCTGTTAATCTGGATGGATTAATAAGAATGCGCAGTTTAACAACCTGCTGTATAAACATGATTGCCCTCTGCACAGCTCTGCTATTACTCCTAGATTTGGTTGGTGTTCCAGTTGCTCTAGCCTAGTTCTCTTTTCTATGCTGAGTGTTAGTTTTATTTTTTACTAGTACTGCTTTAACTTTATTGACATTTATCAAGACTATGGTCACAATTCATTTTTTGTGTATCATAACCTTTACTTGCATTTCCCCTATCCTGTATCCCTCCCCACTCCCATCCCCAAGGTAAATCATTAAGTTCTCTAAAAAGAAATCTTGAACCCACTCAAAGGTAAGCAGCCCTAGGCCAGGTTGTTTGCATTCCTGGGCTTCAGGTAAAGAGTCAGAACTGTTGCACTGTGTAGGTGACATCTTAAAATTTTTCTTTTTCCCACTAGGAAATACTGCTAGCTCCACTATCATATGCTAAATGTGGATATCTTGCTGGAATGAACTACCAATATCTTCAGCAAACTGATCTCAAACAACACTGACCAAAAATAGTTAACCATGAAAAAGAACATACAATTTAAACATTATCAGAAATGCTGGTAGCTACAAGTGAGTTAGGCCTGGGGAATCTCTGCCTCAAGTTTACAGCTGAGCATCCCTGATCCTTCAAGTCTGAAATGCAAACTTGTTGAGTACCACTTTGAGGCTTGAGACCAAAGATCATCTTCAATTTGCATCTTCAGAATAAGGATGCTCCGGATGTTCAATCAAGAGCAAGCCAGGCAATCACCAACATGGAAAGCAAGGCACTGGTTGTGTTGTGTTGGTAAGGAGGACAGGGAATGTTGCTTAGCCATGGAAATTCCCTAGTCTCCACTAAGATACTGGGTGCAAAGGGGTGCTGGTTTTCAGAAGGAAGGAAATGACTTTCTCCATAAAATAAAACCAGAGGAATCAAAGATCTAAGGTTTTCAGCTGCTAAAGACAAAGCGCTGAGTGAAAAGAGTCTATACATCCTTCCTGAAGACTGTTGAGTGTGTTATGCCAGTCCTTAGCTCTGGGTACGGGATTAATTCAAACCAAGAGAAGAGTCTGTCACCTACAAAGATGGCACAGCAGTGGAGAAGGCTGACTGCTAATAAACCATCCCATGATGGGTGACCACAGGTCTTAGGTTTTTACAGCTTTTTTTTTTTTTAACAAGAGTTTTTTTTACAGTTGTGTCCAGATCCTAAAGAAGGGGCACTCACTATAGATGAAAATAAAACTAGATAGATCCTGAATGGCCACAGAAAACAGGTGGACTAACACTGTACTGTGAGAGGTGCAGTTATTATGGTAGTAAAACANAGTGCAGAGAATATTCTTGTAGATGTCTTGAAAAAATGGAATTCTGGGCTGGAGAGATAACTTAATGGTTAGGAAAATCTAATGGTTTTCCAGAGGACCTGAGTTCAAATCCCAGCAGCCACACTAGGTGGCTAACAACTCTTTGTAACTCCAATTCCAAGGGATCTGATGTCCTCTATGGCCTCTGCAGACATCTGCACTCATGTGCACAAACACAGGAATAAACGTACGCATATTTAAAAATAAAATAAACTTGTCTTAACACAGAAAAATGAATTATTTTTTTCTTATTTATTTATTTATTTGGGTTTTTGTTGTTGTTTGTTTGAGACAGGGTCTCTTTCTGTGGCCCAGGCTGACCTCAAACTCAAGGCAATCCTTCTATCTCAGTCTCTTGAGTTATCATTCTTGGTGAATACAAGAAATTCTTAAATAAAAATTCAAAAGCACAAAATGTCAGGGGAAAGACTGGATCCAATCACACTAATAAAAAACTAAATGGGCACCTTTTAGTGATACACACCTTTAATTCTAGCACTTGGGAGGCAGAAGCATGTGGATATCTGTGAGTTTGAAGCCATGCTGGTAAAAAGTTGAACAAATGACAGAACTAAAAGCTAAAATCATGTTCAGAGAACATAGAATTCCTGAAGGAAATCATACCTAGAATAAGACCATCTATAAGTCAGTGGAGAAGTGCATACCATCAATGGAAAGTGAGTAGCGCACACTCAGACTTCTGTTTTGTCTCCAACAGCGGGTAGTGTTACACGATTTCCTTCACTCTCCTTAGCTTCACTGTATTCGTCAGCAGTAAGTGGGAGGACAGAGACGGGGAGTGACACCAAACCCAGAGTTGTGAAAATTAAATACCACTAACTGATGGCTCCATGTTCTCCATTACTACAGCCCTTCTTGAAATTACTTCCTCAGTTAATGCAACTAAACAGCTATTAGTATTCCATGAGTGCACATGCATGTGTACGTGGATGTGCAGTGCTGGAGATAGATAGATAGATAGATAGATAGATAGATAGATAGATAGATAGATAGATAGATAGATAGATAGATAGATCGATCCCACAGCTTCATGCATACTGAGCTTCAGTCCCAGTCCAAACATTCATTGTGATTACTGTCCCAACTGCTGTACTTCCCACTCACATTGGTAAGCATGAATGATGTAATCTATTCTTTTTGTTTGTTTGTTTGTTTGTTTCAAGATAGGGTTTCTCTGTGTAACAGCTCTGGCTGTCCTGGAGCTCACTCTGTGAACCAGATTGGCCTTGAACTCACAGNGATCTGCCTGCCTCTGCCTCCCAAGTGCTGGGATTAAAGGCATGTGCCACCACTGCCTGGCATGCGTGAGTAATCTAGTCTTAAAATACCCACAGTCTGCAAATATTTTTTAAAGTTTCTAAGAAACTTTAACAAATGGTAAAAATGAATTTAAGCATATTACTATGAAAACAGAAGGGTTAGGGTTGACTATACCAAAACAACATCTTCAAAACTGCATGAAGCAGGTCTTAAAAGGATGCGTATGACAACTTTGTTCATGAATGGGAGAAAAATACAAAATACAGAACCTGTGATGTTCTCACACACCCCAGGACAGTCTCGGGTGAAACACCACGTGGGAAGAGGTATACATAAAAGAAGACATGATGGATCTAACTGAGAAGGGCTTTGGATTTTTATATACAATTGGAATCAAGAGGATTCTAAAAATACAATCATATATGAAAATTAGAGAAGTGATTGATAAGCATGGGGCTGAGGACGGAGAACAGAAAGGCAAGCCTGGGAGTGTCATCGCAGGCAGTGGGAGGCAGCTAGGCCTACAGAGAGCCCAGGGCTTTTAGAGTGTGGTGGGAGTGAGGCAGCAGGAGGCAACACAGGGAGCTATGCGGAGATGGCAAATGGACTTTCTGTGCAGAAGACAAAGTCTGTGGCAGTGGAGCCACTGAGCAAGGTACTGGACATGTGGACTCCATAAGCCATGAGAGAACACGGTTGGCAAGAAATGCAGAGCCAAGTGCTCAAGGGAAGGGGGAAACCTGGCCAGTGACTACTTCAACTGTCTCTCTAGCAGGCAGTAGGAAGTACATGTTCCACTTTAAGCATCCTGCCTAGCCAGAAAGGCCAGGAAAGACAAGTATAATGTACACTAACTTCATCAGCATGTGTGTAAACTATCTCTAATAACCACTGAGAATAATATGACCCTCTAATACTGTGTTATAACTATCCAAAGCATATGTGAGTACTCTGTCTGGATTAAGGAGAAAAAGGAGGTGACCTGTACCCTGTAGTTTTTCCTGTAGTGCATAATGCCCAGAGAATTTAAAGACCCAGGAACAATGAGTTAGGAACCGCCACAGTTCAGAGATTCAAAGTGTAAGTTTCACTTCTTTGACTGCTTCTACTCACAGGATTCTTCATCCTTTGTGTCTTGATTTAACACTAATGCACATCATCTTAAACACATAAATGTTTTCAAAATACTTGTTTAACATAAATGCTTGAGGCCAAATGTTTCCAAGCTTTGTCATAAAAACACCTATCCAAACTACACAGAAGAGGTCCGTGCACATATACCTACTCTCCCATACACTTACAGATACTGCAGGCAGAGAGACTGCTTTTCTAGCCATCTCCACAAATAATCTAAACTCTCTAGTCTTACTTATAATAACAATTCAATATGAACTTTATAATTAAACATCAGTTCCTGCAAATGTAGAAATAGTTTTATTGATAGGTCAAAGTTTACTTGAGATTATACCTTGACCACATCTCTTCAGAAGCCCCTTTCCATTTCTTAGGCAGATACTGTCCTGTTTCTAAGCAGGTGAGGACAANTTTCCCAGAGTCACAAATGTACTTGGCACTGCCAGCTATAGACGACTGCCCAACAGGATGTACAGGCAAGGGACTGGAGGGATGGCTCAGTGGTTAACAGCTTTTGTAAAGTACATGGATTCAGGTCTCAGCATCCATTGGTAGTTCAGGGGATCGGGGCCCTCTTCTGGCCTCCACAGACACCAGTCATACCCACGGAGTACAAATATACTGCAGGCAAGAACTCGTATACATAAATAAAGATAAATAAATCTTAAAAAGAAAAGTACATGATTTAAGCCAATAGCTTCTCACTAAAAAGCCCAGGACAGTCTCAGAAGAGCAGTGACAACCAGAGGGAATTTCACACACTCACAAGAAGGAGAATAATATACACTGTAGATTCTCAAATTAAGTAGCTAAAGCTCCCTACCAGGAAAAAGCCCCATGTTTAGTGCAATGCTAGGAATGAAAATGCCAACACTGATGGAGTCAGGTAAAAAGATTTTCTGCATGATAGAGCAGTTTGTGGTGTGGGGACCATATTTCTGCCAATTGAAAAATGACATGAAAAGGAACTTCAGAGACATACATCTAATATAAATAAATTCAAGAAGGGATTTCAAATCCAAATGAAGCACTGGGCTAAAGAGATAGAACACAGAAGAGTCACCTGCAAAACAGGAAAACCATAATCCACTATTTTAAACACAAGGTAAGACAGGAAGCCCATAAGCTACAAAAACTGTCAATCAGAAGTGGATAAACCTCAAAAATGAGTCAAAAACTCAAAGTAAATGAAGAAAAGCACTTCAGAAGTAAGGTCCAAGTTCAATGATCAGTATTGCAAAGAAGTCTGAACAAAACAACAGAACAAGAATGAAAACCCTAGACATAAATCTAACCCAGAAGGCACGCATANGCATGAGCGCTGGAACAGAGGGCAGACCACGCCACTGCTAGATCAAGTTGCAAAGCAGAGAAATATCAAAACTAAAATAAAAAGAAGAAAGGAAATCACAGATACACTACAGAAAAACAAAATCCAGCATACTAAATAAAAAAAAAAAACCATAGCATGTGTGCAGGCGTGTACAGAAGTGTATGATAACATTAGGTTATAAGTGATATGGATGGAAGCATGTCAAACATTTGGTGTACGAATTCCAAATGGCACTTAGGAAGTCCACAGTCATCCACTTAAAGTGCCATCTTTAGTGGCTGGAGAGACAGCTTAGAGATTAAGAGCACTGGCTGCTCTTCCAGAGGTCCTAAGTTCAATTCCCAGCAACCACATGGTGGCTCACAACCATCTATAAAGAGATCTGGTACCCTCTTCTGGAGTGAAGGCATGCATGCCAGCAGAACACTGTATAAATCTTAAAAAAAAAAGAATGCCATCTTTAGCTGGGCAGTGGTGGCACACACCTTTGATCCCAGCACTCAGAAGGCTGAAGCAGGCAGATCTCTGAGTTTGAGGCCAGCCTGGTCTACAGAGTGAGTTCCAGGATAGCCAGAGCTACACAGAAACCCTGTCTCGGGGGTAGGGGGTGGAGTGGCGGGGAAAGAATGTTATCTTTAAAAGCAGTAAAGTGAAACATCCTTTTCTGCTGTGACCTATGTATGGCAGACACAGAAAAGCTTGTCCTGAGGAAAGTGCTCTAGCTGGAAGACGCACAAAGATAAAATGGACTATTACCACTGTCCACATCTTCCTTAACTTCTCAGATCTAACATGAATGGCTACAAATGTCACACAAGGAGAAACAATTAACATGTGCCTCCTACAGCAGAGCACCACATCACATCACCTACACAGTCTGCCCACAGTTTCTAGATCCAACTATCCCCATATTCCATGAAATTCAGAGGACTGGGGTCACACTTGAGTTACTAGACCACAGTGATATGATCAGCACAACCAGAACATGGGAACTGCAGAACAAATAACCCAGTTTCCTTAGTAAAAATCCCAAAGGAGAACAATAAAAAGATGGCTGTGGAATTTATAGATTAAAATAATAAAAATAAAAAACAGGCAGAATCTCACCATTATGTAGAGTTAGACAAGACACTTAAGGACATACCAGGCCATAAGGCAGTAACTTCAACGGTCATATAACACTTAGTGCATGGTTAAACAATGGGGCTGCTCACCAGTTAGCACAGATAGAAAACAAGGGCTTGACAAGAACTCACCGGTGGGCTTGGGCAACTTAAGGTATTTTCAAAGTTTAAAAGATACCTGTGTATTCTGACATGACCTACACTGAGTAGCTTGATTCAAACTTTATGGAAAGTGTGAGAAGTCCTGACCTTCTAAGAGTGCAGAGCAGGAGTCCTAGACCACAGAGCAGACCTACTTTCCATCACCACCAATGACACTTCCTAGCCAACCTCAAGCAAGGGGACATCGAGGGAACTGGCATCAGCCAAGAAGCAAGGGCACTAGGTTGGGCAATTCTTAGATGGTCCTCTGCTTCTATCTTCAGATCAGACTTATAGATCCATGACCATTTGACAGGTAAGCAAATGTATCCGTATTTAAGAATTATAGAACTTAAGAAATAAAGAAAAATATGGTTTGGTCACCATTCAAAGTTACAGTGATGAAGAAAGGAGAAAAGAGAAAATTATCAATGATCTATGGTGATATTTTATCTGTGACCCCAATAAAATTTATCTGAGGATCAGAGGAAAAGGCCAGCCACTATAAGTAAAAATAGAGGTCAGGTAATGGTAGCATACACTTTTAATCCTATTACTTGGCAGGCAGGGATCTGTCTAGATCTCTGTGAGTTCAAGGCCACACTGGGAAACAGAGCCAAGCTTGGTGATACACGCCTTTAATCCCAGCACCAACCATAGAGGTCTGGAGGTCTGTACAGATAGACAAGAAGTGACAGAGCTGGGCAGGTAGAGGAAGTAAGGTCTGTTTGGAAGCTGCGGAGTTGGAGAGGAGAGGTTAGCTGTGGCTTTGCCTATTCCTCTGATCTCTCAGGTTCTAACTCTGATTTCTGGCTTGTGTTTTTTAATTAATAAGACCATTTAGATATTCACATTACAATGATCCATAATGAAAAGGAGATGTGTGAGGTCCCAATGACCACCTCTGTGTCTTTTGCTAGTTTCACATATGCACAAATATACACACACAAGTCTTAAGTAGCCAGCAGACACATGTGCCATCATACAGGCATTAATCTTCTTCCTCCTACATTAGCAGATCACTCAACCCAGCAACAGCACTCATGACACTCTTGGGGTTGTTGGGGGATGCCCTAAGCTGCTCAACATACACTCTACAGAAGAAAATGAAGTATTGTCTGAGAAACTGAAATTGGTCAAAATTACATGCTCTAAAATTTCAACCTAAACAACAGTATCTTCTTTTCTAACTTCAATGCTCTGCTGCAAACATTTCAGCCATCTCAAGAACATATTTAGTATTATTTTATTCTTTGAGATTTATTTCCTAGTGAAGGGAAATGAAACTAGGCCTCACCTGTGAAAGGTATGCGCTTTGCCACTGACCTATGCCACAGCCTGAGATTTTTTAAAGCTCACNCCCCTATTCTGTACTTAATTACCATACCTCAAAATGGTTGCTTTTTAAAAATAAACAACAATTAAGTAATAATTAAAGGAATGTACTATTTATTTAGTCTCCTTTCTACATTTTGGGGCATTGTTATTAATTTTAGCCCACAGGAGGCAGGGCTGCAGTTTGCTTCCTGCCAATCTCTAGTTCTTCCATCTTAGGTAGCCTCATCATCTTCAAACCTGGGGACCATGTAAATATGCATGGAGCTCAACTATATCATGTATTAATAAGGGTCCCAAAAGCACCGTGGAAGTCAGTCTTTATAGGTCATCTGGCTTTTAATTTGTATAGACATCCTCTAACAAATGGAAAGAAAGCAGGATAAGCATAAAGAAATTCTATTTCAATTAACATGTAAAAATCATATAAGCTTTTAAAAATGTAACTTTAGCTTTATTTTTTAAAAAGCATCTGGAGAAATAAATAAAATCAAATTCCTAACTGAAGACTCATAGTACAAAATAAGTAAAAAGAAGATCTATTAGGTAGTTTAGGTTTTTTGTTTGTTTTGCTTTGTTTTCCTATATTGAATCTTTGTCTACTAAGACAAATAGCATTAGAAATTAAGAAGGGGAATTTTCTTTTTAAGCTGAATATGTATTCAACCTAATTTCTGCTAATGAGTTATAAAGTACTCAAAAATATTATTTACTAGATAAAGCATGTTCATCCTACACTGAAATAAGCCATGAGCAATAGATTTTATTTAGATAGCTTCACTACAATAAAGCAAGTTACTAACAAGACTTTTAAATAAAAGTTTCTAAGAGCCAAAAAAATATAATTGAAAAATTACTATAAACAGAATAGACTGATCTTTTACTTATCTATCTAGTATTTATTTACAAGGCTTCTAAATACAAATTGTCTACACATGTTTGTGTTATTTTTCCTTTTCTGTATTCTCCTGGAAGGCAAAAATGACTTTAGTTCTTGTAATGTATAAATAGCATAAGAGATAAGGCATTTGGGTACTTTTATGGTTAGGTTGTTTATTTGTTTAAATTTACTTACTTTGTAATGCGGTCAATGTTGGCAATTTGCTTCTGATTCCTTATGATTTCAATGGCTGCCCAAAGATGCTGGATTGCTTTTGTGTCCGCCTGCCGTCTTTTTGTTAAACGTGCCATGACCTGCTTACTTCTTTAGCTGTAGTAATATACAAAACAAGGCAGAAAACATGGATTACAGAGTGAATTTCCAACCCAAGGAGCAACAGCAGCACCACCTCCTGACACTGATCATACTAAAGTGAGATGTAGTGTGTTATGGCTTTCCATTTTCTACCTTTCAAATCGCATTTCTACTTAATAAAAGCAATCATTCACTTGGTTACCTCTTAAAAAATGATGTTCTAAAATCCAAATCACTTAAAAAGGTCTTTCCAAGAAGTCAACTTTATATCAATGTCAAAAAAAATATAAAGACATTTAATGTTAATTCTAAAACACATGAATACTACAAGATAAAATTTCAGTTTTAAGTATTACACTGTATAAAAGCTGAGCAATACAAAATGGCATTTACATGTCCTAATTGTTTGGTATTTCAGCTTTTTTATGATCAAAACTTTAGAGATTCCAGTGTTATATACAAATGAAAACAACATTTATAAAAACAAACTAACACTAATCAGCTGTGGCAATGGCATGTGGAGCTGCACACCTGTAATCCCTGCACACAGGAGGTAGAGCAGGAGGATCAGTACAAATTCAAGGTCAACTAGATCTACACAATGACTTCCACGAGAATCAGAACTGCATAGCAAGACCTTGTCTCAAGAAACAAACAAACAATCTATCGACAGAGAAGCCAAGTTGTTCTGAGGTAAAATACAAAAGGCCAAGTGCTAGGACACCAGATTGCAAATGATCAGTAATGATCCAGCTGCCAAAATAGGGGTTCATTGCAGAGTGAATAATTACATCATTGGGAAATAACATTATTATTTTATTCAAATTTTAGTATTTTGTATGGGATGAAGGAAATAGCTGTCAAGCTTCCAGATACCCTTCCAGCTGTCTCCCGGCAAGTAAGAAAAAATGGATGACAGCCCAGTGTCTGGTGGGTGACAGTATTAAAGACGGTCCATTGAAGCTTTATTTCATGTTTACGGAGAGCCCAGCCTTGGGGATCCAATGAAATATACAACCCACACATCAGTATGCTAGGCCCTTAAGTACAAAGCAGGAAGGCAAGCATTGGGCCAGCTCCAGCTGGCTACTCCCTTCAAGGAGACAGCAAGTGTGGACCTCATTCTAATACTTCAGTGTACTCCTTGGCCAGAGAAGTTGCTGAAATCTCATTTTTCTCTCCTTCTCTGTCTTGGCCCACTTGGCCTCCTTCTTTTTCTCACCAACCTGAAGGAGACTTGCAACCACCACTAGGGTTCATCTTAAACAGACTCACTGGGGAGCCTGGGGCCAGCCAGATCCTGGATATGGTGGCTTTCAGCACTATATAGCCAACAGAGAGTGAGTGCACTGTGGAAAGTGCTGAAAGTATTTCTGGATGGCCTCCTTTCCCAGGGCTACTTCTAAAACAATGCTAGCCTAGGGAGATGGCTCAGTGGTTTAGAACTCTTGATGCACACATGAAGACCTGAGTTCAAATTCTCAGCACCCATGAAAAAAGCAGGTGTAGCTCTATGAGCCTGTGACCCCCAGCACTCGGCAAGAGGTGAGAGGAGAGGCAAGGAGATGGCTAGAACTTGCTGACCTCCACCCTAGCTTCAGGTTTAGTAAAAGACTGTTTCAAGGAATAAGGCAAAGAGTAAGAGTAGAACACTTGTCATCCTTTAGCCTTCTGGCACATATTCAACATACTACACACATGCATGTTTGCACATGCATGCACATGCACACACTACACACTCAAACTCACACACACACACATGTGTACACACACTTCATGCCCTAGAATCTTGTGAATCAGCCACTCTGACTTTAGCATAAAAGGTTAAAGAGGGGGAAATTG
>LZPO01077963.1:0-11045 GCA_001675575.1 Neotoma lepida
ATATAAAAAATTTTCACGCTTGCTAGTTATCAGAAAACACAGATTAAGTGTATACCATCCTACCCAGTCAGAATGACAGTCATTTATAAAACAAGTAACTCAAGGCATGGTAGTGTACAGCTTTAATCCAAGCACTCACAAGACAGGGGGAAACAGATCTCTGTGAGTTCAAAACCACCACCTGGTCTATGTGGCAAGTTTCAACCCAGTCAGGGTTTCACAATGAGACTCTGTCTCAAAAAGAAAAAAAAAGTTTCCCAAGGAAGTGCACAAAAGGGAACATTTACATACTATTAGTGTGAATGTAAACTAGACCAGATACTACGGAAATCAGTATCTCCCATATGACCCAGCTATATAGCTCCTGGGTATTTACCCTGAAAACCTCACATCAGAGATACTTGCGTATTAGTGTTTACTGCCTCAATCCCATAATAGCTAATGAAGGAATGAAGCCAGATATCTACCAACAGAGGACTAGGCAAAGAAATATGGTATATATTAAAATAAAATTTTTAGCTATAAAGAAAAATTAAATTATGTGGTTTTCAGGAAAATAGACACAACTGGAGATGGTCATATTAAGTAGACTAAATCAGTCTCAGAAAGACAAATATCACAGGTTTCCTTTCATTTGTGGTTCATAGGTTTTACATAATACATAAAATCGCATGTGTAAATGACATGAAAGTAGATGTGGAACTAGAGGAACAAGAATGACTAACAGGGGAGGGAGGCATGGGGGAGACAGGTTAGCACATATATATTTATATGAAAAATATCCATATGTAGCCCAATAGCATGTGCAATAAATATAAGCCAATTAGCTGTTCCTAATTGCAAAAATATTCAGTACACTGACACAAGGAAACTTGCTTTTTGCTAGCTCTCTAGTTCAAAAATAAAAGTTATCCCATGAAAAACTGAAACCCTAAACTTGTAGTATAAAGCATATATAGTATGTGTACACTCCCTGCACATGTACACAATCAAGGGGTGATCACTAACAATTTGAGATTCAGGGGAAAAAAGGAAATATCATAAACGAGTTCTTTAGGGAAAGTTAGATGACATAATTCCACCAGAAAATGTACTTCCTGTGAAGAGGGGCTAGCAAGTTAAAATTTATGAACCACATCAAACACAAAGACCTCCAAGGGGAAAACTCAGCAGGCAGGCACTGCAAACAGGAAGACTTAACCCCCAATAATTAGAGATAAGAGATAAAAATCTCAAAGATATAAAATTATTTTATATGATTAAAGACATAAAAGACAAAGTAAAAAGCATGAGAAAAGTATAAGATACTATAAAAAAGGCAGATTTGAAAGTACCAAATTGAACTTCTATAAAACAGAAATGCAGTTATAAAATAAAAAACTTAATGGATAAGTTATATGACACATAAAACATAGTTGAAAATTAACGAACTAGAGATAAATGTAAAGAAATGGTATAAAACACAGCAAGCCCACAGAGACAGAGTGTGAGAGTACAAAGGCATGAAAGGCACACTGAGAAGATTCAAAATGTATCTTCTATGAAAATGGAAAGAAGAAAAGATGATTATTGGGGAAGGTAAAACTTGAAGTCATCACAGTTTAAATTTTTAAAAGATCAAAAATATTAATTTCACATCACAAAAATAAATACTTTGAATTATATAAAATTGGGAGGATGCTAAATACTTTGGTAATAAGAATTATTATGATTCCACTCAGAGATAATAAGAATTATTATGATTCCACTCAGAGAGCTGTAGATTTTAAAAATATATATTCAATTTCATAGCAAAACTGAGAGAAAAGTACAAATATCCCATAGACTCCCTGCTCTCACACATGAGCAACCTCCCCAACTATTAACATCTCTTTCTCTCCCTCCCTCCTCCCCTCCCACACACAAATTACGCGCCTGTTACAATTACTGAACCTACAATGACACGTATCACTCAAAGCCCACAGTTTACAACAGGGTTCACTCTTGAACATTCTCGGGGTCTGAACAAATGGATGATGATATGTGCCCAGCATTACAGCACCACACAGAGTATTTCCACTATTAACATGCTCCATGCTCTTTTTCACTTGTTTTCCTCTACTTTTTAAAAAAGAGTATTTAATCTTGTAAGAAACAGCCAAGTTGTCTCCAGCAATGAACATTCCTGTTGCTATCCATCCCTGCCAGTACCTCTGTGTTCTGGATTTTGGTTATTCTAATTTAAGTACAGTGTTATTTTTGACACTTTTCTTTGCAATTCCTTCATGGCACATGATGTGGAACATCTTTTTATAAGTGCACATGCCATCTGTCTGTGTATCTTTGGTAAGGTTTTTGTTAAGATCTATGGCATATTTTTTTATTTGAGTTGTTTGTTTTCCCCTTACTGAGTTTTAAGAGGAAACTTAATGTGATGGATCGCAGTCTGAATCAGAAGTGCCTTCTGTAAATATTTTCTTCTTATCTGTAGCTTATCTTTCACTATGTTGAAAGTCTTTTGAAACGCAGAAGCTTTTCATTTCTGTGAAGCCCAGTTTATCAATCACTGAATGGATCACTCCTTTGGTCTGGTACCTAGAAAGTCATTATCAAACCCACCTAGATTTTCTCCTACATTATTTTCTAGAATTGCTATAGTTTTGTATTTTCCACTTTGGTCTATAATCCATTTTAAGTTTTTGTTTTGTTTTGTTTTTGTTTTTCTGGGCTTTTTATTCTTTTAAGTTATTTTTGTGACTACTGTATTCTGTGTCTAGAATCATTTTTTTTCACATGAATGCCCAGCTGTTCCAGTATCATTTGTTGATGAGGATGTTTTCCACCTTTTGTGTTACATGTCCTCTGTCCTCCTGATGAAAACATTATTCAAATGGCTAAGAGTTACTCATGGATCAATACATACACAAACTCACAGCTCCAAGAATTCTGTTCTCTTTCATCAATGTGATTGGGTGAGGCCTAAGACCATTAAGCTTCAATAGTAGAAAGAACAAATTATTAAATATGCCTTCATATCTATAAGACTCATCAGTGTCTTATAGTCTATAAGAAGTTAAGTTTAAAGTTATTGAGAAAATAATGAGGGAGAGCTATAGAGGTCATCTATCTTCTCAGTCCCTATCCAGTTTTATCACTTTCTACCCATCTTCTTCTTCATGCTTCTGGAGAATCAATGAAGCCGACTCCTCTTCTTGTTTACTCCTATTACACAGAGTAGGTAATAGACATACTGTATTACTCTATAGAAGTGATCTTGTTTGGGAAATACTAATATAGTTCAACTTCCTCACTTAAAGAAAACCCGAAGTACAAGAAGACCGTGTCTTGCCACATTATATAATAAGCCATTAATCCACAAAAGCATCAGCAAAGTTATCTAGCCCTTAGACACTATTTTGTTAAGGAAAGCTTCTCATTTGCTAAGTAAATCCTCCCTTTGAAATCAACTAGGTACCACACTTACACAGAAAGGGAACACATTCAAATAATCTATCACAGCAAAAATCATTTCTTTTTTTCTTTCTCTTTTTGGGTGTATGGTTTTCTGTTTCTATTTGTTTTGGAATTCAGTGGTTAGAAGAAGCCCTTGGCTATGAGTTCCACAATGAAAGGTGCTATCCGATTATTCATGGTACCCAGCACCTGATGAAGTATTACATTATGAAAGCAAGAGAGGAAGAAAAAAATTAAATTAAAGTAACCCAGGAAGTAAAGGAGGAAGGGAAGTGGCTCTGTGTTAAAGGGTCTTTGCCAGGTGGTTTGTGTCAGACCCATACCTGAACAGGAGCTTACCTGAGCTTCTTCAAGTTGAGGTGGGGAGATGGGATTCACAGGGACCCTTCATTGCTCTACTCTGTTCAGGTTATCATGTTTGACAGATCAGGTATTACGCACCTGTACTATGCCACCAGCAAGACAAAACAGGTCCTTAGACCTGTTCAAGGGTCAGCCATATGAAGAAATTTCTTTTGCTTTGAAAATACTCATTATTGAAATAATTAGATGTTGTATATATGACAGCAACCAAAACAATCTAAAAAGAATTACTTACATCAAAATTAGCATACTCCTTTTGAAAATATTTTAGTAGAAAAAAATATATTAATTTTTTCAATATTTACCAAAATTTAAGTTGGGCCTAAAGATATGGTAAGAAAACACAAATTAGAAGGGGTGTTTTTATAATAGATACAGTGTTAGCGATTTCTATTTTCTTTCTTTTCTTTTTTTTTTAAACAGACTTAATTCACATTATTTTTCTTGTATAAAAACCCTTACATGGTGGCCACAGCTGAAGCCTGGGTCTTCTGAACAGAGACTTTGGTGTGAGTTTTCACAAGATGGTCAGTGAATTCCTGATAAGAAGACATGGTGAACACAGTCTTTTTCCAGAGGTCGGGAGTCAGGTAGTTTCAGGTTTTGGAGATGGCATCAAAGGTGGCCTTAGCAAAGTTGCCCAGGGTGGCAGTACAGCCCCTGGCTGATGTGTAGCAATTGTCAATACCGGCCACCATTAGTGGCTTCTTGGGCACAAGAGCACAGACTATGCCAGTGCCTCTGGGGGCAATGATGAGGTGCACCAACACAGAGCCACAGCAGTCTGTCACTTCTCACAGAACAGTGTGGGGCTTGCCAGTCTTGTTCTCCTAGTAGCCTCTCTGCACAGGGACAATGGAAAGTTTGGCCAAGATGACAGCCCCTCAGATGACAGTGGCTACCTCCTTGGAGCACTAACACCAAGACCAGCATGACCACTGTAGTCCCCAATAGTAACAAAAACCTTGAACCTTGTCTTCTGGCCAGCTCGAATCTGCTTCTACACTGGCATGATCTTTAGAACCTCATCCTTTAGGGATGCGCCCAGGAAAAACTCATTAATCTCAGATTCCTTAATGGGCAGAGAGAACAGGTAGATCTCCTCCAGTGACTTGATCTTCATGTCTTTAACCTGTCAGCCCAGTTTGATGACAGGGATCCACTCCTTGTCTTACCTCCACAAGCCCCATGGCCTCAACCATGGGCATGGCCTCAACAACAACTGTGGCTCCTAAAACTGCTGCTGAATCCTCAGTGGAAGCAGCCGTGGCCTCATAATGTCCTCCAGGCCCTCCCGCTGCATCTGCATCATCCAATATTTGGTATTTACAAGGAAGAAGAAAGAAGAAGAGGAAGAGAAGGAAGAGGAAAAGGAAGAAGAGGAGGAGGAGGAAGAGGGGAGGAGGAAGAAGATGAGTGGAAAAAGAGGAGGAGGAGTTAATGTGCTATAAAATGGAGTCACAATGAACCCCCATTATGTAAGTGGTGAGAAATGATATGGGGAGAGAAAGTAAAATATGTATTTGTACATAATTTGTACATACATCACAAGCTGGTATTCCAAAGATGATCTTTGTGAACATAAAAGTTTATGCTGTCTTTGATTTATGAGATTTCAAAACACACTAGCAGTATTTAGGGATCTTGCAGAGTCTGCCCTAAGTTGACATGTCCTCTGACTGTCTTATTGCTCCACATGGAGTCTCCTCTCCTAGTTAAACTAGTGTCTCCATAGTTCCCTTTGTGGACTGTATCCAGGGACAGCCCTTGCTTCTTGTCACCTCCCTTCTTTAGCCTGGGGAAAAACATCTCCCAACTCCACTGAGGAGGAGCTGAGTGGAGAGATGTGGCCCAAGGTCCTCTTCTATAAACTTTCTGATTTTACCCCTGGTAGAAATGATGTCACGATCTCTTTTACTGATGGTACTCTAAGGCAGATTTTCAAATAGCACTGCTGATGTGTTAGGCTGGACAGTTCTTTGTTCTCAATGGCTGCCTTGTGCCTTGCGTTGGAATGTGAGGTAGTATCCCTGGCCTCTGCCTGCTAGATGGTAGCACCATCTACTATCCACAGAATTTTCTATGCCAGTGGTTCTCAACCTGTGGGCTTCGACCCCTTTGGTAAACCTCTATCTCCAAAAATATTTACATTAGGATGCATAACAGTAGCAAAATTATATTTATGAAGTAACAACAAAAATAATGGGTGGGGATCACCACAACATGAGGAACTGTATTAAAGGGTCGCAGCATTAGGAAGGTTGAGAACTACTGCTCTAGGCACTGCAAGACATTCCCTGGGGAGCGAATGGTCAGTTAAGAAACCTTGCCGATGAGGGTTCCTCAATTTTTCCTAGATTTTTGGAGACAAGCTTTGGGTCTTTAGCCATATGTGGGTTCATGTGAAATTTCATCTTGTAAGCAGGACACTGTCAAAGCCACTACAAACTCAGCAGCTGTGCATACTGGCACTAGATCACAGAGTCAGGCTCTCCCAAAAATCAGTTATGGGACAGTGAGATGGACTCACAGGACGCTACTGTATACTGCTGATCTCCTGGGAACTGGCAGATTTTAAGAGGGGCGGGGAACGATACCCAGGTGGGTAACCACTGATGAGCTCACCAGGCTCTGATAGTCAGTTCAAAACTCAGGTTGACATAATCTACCCTGATTAAACTCTGTGGGACACTAAACAAAAACAAAACTAGCAAATAGGAAAAGAGATTTACTGAAGGGTGTTGGTTGGAGTAGGAGGGAGATAAGAGAGGGTAGGAGAGAACAGGATCAGAACAGGATAGGCACATGTATGAAACCACGAAAGAACAAAATTTACCAATTAAAAAGAAGAATAAACTAGAGGAAATTTTAGTTAAAAATTCCAGTGATGATAAAGAAATACAGGCAAGAAAAAAGTAGTTCACAGAAAAACAAAAACAAAGTCTTAAAAATACAGACTCATAATCAATAATCATATTATATCTCACCCTTTATTTAATTTCTCTGAACAATGTTTTATATTTTTTGATCAGAAAACTTCACTGCTAACATTTTAGGCATTTTCTAAGAACAAAAACTTTGTTCTATACAACTCCAATACCAATTATACCATAGGAATAGTAATAATAATTCTTATAGTCTAACAAATAGTCCTATCCAAATCTCCCCAATTGAAACCTTAATTGTTTGTATGGTCGTGTCTTTCCTGGGTACAGGATCCAATCAAGGTTCATATATTGCATATAGTTTCTCTCTAAGCAAAAGTATTCTGCCCTTACTTTTTTTCATGACAATATTTGTTTTTCTTTTTTGATACAAGGTATGTATGTAGCATAGCCTAAGATTACCTCAAACTCATAACCTCCTGCCTCAGCCTTTTAAGTGCCAAAATTACAGGTATGTGCCACTATTACTCAACACTGACAGTTTTTAATATCCCAAGTCAGCTGTTTTATGGGATATTCAAAATTATGACTGAATATATTTTGTATTTTCTATGAGACTGAGAACAATTTAAGGGCAAAAGCTATAATTTCTTAGTCTTTATATTTGCAGAAAATAAGTAATTTACATGTAGCAAATATTCAGTTAATGCTAGAATTTTGCTTGTTTTTGTTTTTTGAGACAGGGTCTCTCCATTATGTAGCTACAGCTGTCCTAAAACTCACTATGTAGACTAGACTGGCCTCAAACTAAGAGATCTGCCTTCCTCTGACTCCCAAGTGCTAGAATATTAATTTTTAAGGATCACAGATAAATTGTAACATATAGGCCTTGTTTTCCTCACACATGAAATGTTAAAAACTACAGCTATTTACCTGTTGTGGCGGTTTGAATAAGAATGGCCCCCACAGGCTCAAATGCTTAGTCACCAAGGAGGTGTCACTATTTGAGAAAGATTAGGAGGTGTGGCCTTGTTAGAGTACAAGTGGCTTTGTTGGAGGAAGTACGTCACTGGGAGTGGGCTTTCAGGTTTCAAAAGCCCAAGCCAGACTCAGTTTCACTCTCTCTGCCTTTGGATCAGGATGCAGAACTCTCAACTCTCCAACACCATGTCTGCTTGTGTACTACCATGCTCTCCACCATGATGGTAATGGACTAACCTCTAAAACTGTAAGCAAACCTCCAATTCAATGATTTCATTTACAAGAGTGCCTTGATCATAGTGTCTCTTCACAGGAATAAAACAGCAACTAAGACACCTATATTACAGCAACAAATAATAAAGGCTACTTTAATATACATATACTGTATGTATATGTGTATTCTACTTAATACATGTATATACTATTTAATATATTATAATATTTATCAAACAAAAATTCAAATTTCAAATTATGGTACCCAAGCAAAAGTATTATATAAAATTATAATGTAATATAAATATTATTAGCTTTGCTAGCCATGTTGAATGATCTTTTATTGACACAATGCTAATAGAAAATTGATTTTTAAATAGTAATTTACTTTACCTGCAATGTTTTTAATGTTTCCTTCAATCCTTCAATTTCTTTTTCTTTGATTTCTGAAGCAAGTTTGTATTTTCCCTTTAAGAAAAAAAATCACATTTCAATATTTTATTTTTAGTGTAAATATAAAAGGAGAAAATAGAACTCAAGAACCAAAACCTGTATTTTAAACCTAATACTTCACAGACTTTAAACATACATCTAATGACAAAGTAAACTTCTAATAGCCTTTAAACATCAAAACACTACAATAACCTTTATATAATTATAATTATCATAAAATAAAATATTCTAACTATGACAACTCAATTTATAGGAACACTTCTAAGAGAATTTATAGACACTATATAATTATTAAATTCTTATATAGAATATACAATCATCTCTCAGAATTTACAAGGAACTGAGTCTAAGAGCCCCTCTATAAATACCAAAATCTAAGGATGCTCAACCTGTTTATATAAAATACAATAGTGTTTCCACATAACCTACACACATTTTCTTACATACTTCAAATTATTTCCAGATTACTTATAATACTTAATACAATATGAATTCTATATAAATAGTTGTTGTGAAACACTGGTTATGAAATGATATTATGAGTAAAATCTATATATCCAGCACAGAAACAATTTTTCTTAACTAGTATTTTTAATTAGTGTCAAGTTGAACCATGGATGCAAAACTGTAGATGCAGAGGGGCAAATATATTCTAATAAATAAGGTAAGGTGTATTTATATTATGAATATAAAGATAAGGGAGAATTTTCCTTAAAAGCCTCTTGCTTAAGAGTATGTGTATAAATTAATATTGTAAATTCTATGTCCATTGGTATAATTGGCATAATACATGTTAACTGTTAGCATGAGAAAATATTTAGTGCCAGGTAAGTTTCTTGATTTGTTAGAAGTCATGTCTCCTCTCTCTATCTGGCAACCAGATACAAGTCATCTCAAGAGTTTTACATTTAAACCAGGTGCTCACAATAAAAAGGCACTAGAGCACGTTCTCAACCTTCCTAATGCTGTGATCCTTTAATACAGTTCCATATGTTGTGGTGACCCCCAAGCATAAAACTATTTTTGTTGTCACTTGATAACTGTAATTTTGCTACTGTTATGAATCATAATGTAAATATCTGATATGTAGGATATCTGATATATGACCCCCAAAGAGGTCGTGACCCACAGAGCATAAGATGACTCATAGAAGGAAGTACTGCAGCAGAAGGAACAACTGTTAATTTGGGAGCTGAGGAAGCCTGAATTCTAGCCCCAGTTTTACCATGTAAAGTCATCCCATCTGTTAAGCCTGAATATTCTCAATCATAAAATCACAAAGGTCAAGTAACATGATGACCTCAGGTTCTTTCTATTTTAATCTATTTTAATCAACCAACATTCTCCATTATTTTATTACTGACACTCATTTCTATTATAGTGAACAGTGATAATAAGTTCATTTAACTATATTTTACGAATTAATAGTTACCTTTTCTTCTTCCAAGGCATACATCTTCATTTGCAGCTGTTAAGTTTTAAAATTAAAATACAGGTAAGTAACTAGTGATTTCTGCTGATCAGGAAGAGTATAAAAGGATTTTATACTCCTATATTGAATTTATACAATTTGAACATGCTCTCACATTCAGAAAATATAAATATATGAAAGAGAATGAAAGACAATCACTAAAGCACATAAATAACTAAATCATATTTAAAAACCAATAATTCCTTTGAATACCCTTCAGTAAAGGGGCAGTATGGGAAAGGTAAGACAATAGCATACTTTTACAAAAGAAAGATGGTAAATGAGCACATATCAAAATTATTTAGGACAGATGCATCTACATCACCAAGAAAACATTTTTCCAAATTTCTCTACACTAGCATGAGTTATAAGTAAAAATTCTATTTCCTATTTTCCTATTTCCATTCTCACTTTTGTTTTCTGTGTGTGCAGATAATAGTTTGTCATAATACTCACTGAAGAGAGAAAAAACACAAAATTTTCAGTTGCATTTAATCCATCACAAAAATCACCTGATTCTTAAAAACTCCCATTGCTTCTTTATGCTCCTTTATTAATGCCTCCTTTTGGTTCTGAAGAGTCTCCTGTTTTTAAAATTATGAGAAAAGAAAAAGGACATTATGAGAAGTTAAAACAAAGTTTAGTAAGTTTTCTTACTTTAAAACTCAATTCGGTTGACAACTAAAATAAGTGAGACACAGGCAGCTGGGGAGACGGCTGAGAGGTTAAGAGCGTTTGTGTTCTTACAGAGGCCCAGCTCAGCAGCCACACGGCAGCTCAAATCATTGGTAACTTCAGTTCCAGGGAAGTGGATGCCATCTTCTGACGTCTGTGGGCACCAGGCATGCCCATGATATACATATATACACGAAGACAAAACATTTGTATAATAAAATAATCAATATGAAAATATTTTAAAGTACATTTATTTCTATTTATTCTCTTGAAATATGATTTTAACCAATTTAATTATCTTTTTTGTAATAGAATTATATAAATTTTGCTTTCATTTACTTCTTTATAATAAAAATACATTGCTTTTTAAATTTTTAGACTCTAGACAAAGCTGGCTTTGAAGCTTTCTTCAATGCCAAGCCAGACATGGTGAGCACACCTGTTGTCATAGCACATGGGAGGTGAAGATTAGGAATTCAAGGCCTACCATGGTTACATAGATGGTTCAAGGTTAGCCTAAGCTGTTAAAAAAGGAAAAAAAGAAAGAAAGA
>LZPO01077964.1:0-11033 GCA_001675575.1 Neotoma lepida
TCTCTCTTTTGCTTCCTGGTCAGCTCTTTTGTTGAAGAGCTAACTCAGTGCCTGCATACTCAGGCAACTGTTCTATTACTGAAATACACCCCCAGTTCCAGTGCTTTAAAATTTTCTGATAAATGAGCCAACACAAGTATGTATTAAAATTGAAATAGGGGCTAAGAGTATACAGCTCAGTGGTTCAGTGTTAGCTTAACACAAAGCCCTGGGTTCAATTATTAAGGCCTATTTTTAAAAAACAATAACAAAAAAATAAAAAGAGAGCTGGAAATATAACTGGATGGTAGAGCACTTGCCTAGCATGCATGAGGCCCAGGGATTTATACACACATAACACAACATATACACATACAAAAGAAAGGAAAAAACATTAATTTATTCCATAAAACAGCTCACATCATTATGCTAAATCTAATAATAGATAAAAATAATTCATGTTTTAAAGGATCTTAAAAATAAAAGAGAAGTGAAGACATGTATATAATATAAAAAGGCTTTTCTGGCAAATACATAAATACACAGGAAGAATATATAGCAAAGTCACTAACAGTGATATGAATTGAACAGATTCATAATAAAGAATTTCTACTATATCAAGGGTGATTCCACCTTGATGAGGTACTATGCATAGTCAGAATGTGCTGATCCTAGGGTTATTCAAAGAAAATCCCAACATCAGGCATGAGATGCCTTTTGGGAAGGCCCCAGAGGCCTTCAAACTATATAGATTATGCCCATCATAGTGGGATATTAAGACCCTATTGCTGAAGACACCACACACTTTGGTTGCAGAATACCAAGAAACCATATTGGAACTGAGGTGGAAGTGCCCACCCTGCTATCTAAGCTTCAGAGTGCATAGTTGCTGTGCGAGCAACTGGGGGAGAAAAGTCAGTAACGGTCTTCCCGAGTATTAGACTTTACATGCTATATTACTAAAGTCAGGTAAGAGGTGCTTACTAGTTTGGTTATCAGGGTAACCAACTTATTTTGTACTGTATCTGAGGCCTGCTCCGTAAGAGAGAGCTGTGGACCTGGTCAAAGGCCTATAGTTGGGAAGTTCATAGGCACTGGGGATGAACCTATGACTTCTGTCTTATTAAATGGACACATTGTCAAACTGCCTCTTAAATATTTATGTTCATAGTCATATGCTAGTGCTGTCTTCAGCCTTCATCAAAAAAGTTCTCTTTGCAGCTAACAGCATTTGATCAATGCTGAGACCAAATGAGTATGAGTGCTCAGTATTAAACAAGACATTCATATATACGCACAGGGAACACTGAGCAAGAAGGGGTGAAAAGGATATAAGAGATGAACTAGAGTTAGGAGGGCTATGAAATGCTGTCTTAGCAGCATGGCACGTCTGTGACATGCATGAATTCATAGCAGCAGTGGTTGCCTGCATACAGTCCATACAAGACTAAACCAGTAATAGATGAGGGCAGGGTTCCTGAGGCCTGTCCCACCTTGCCCAGGGGAACTAAGAGCAGTCAAAGGATGCTAGAAGAGATGGAATCATTATTTCAATGATAGCAATTGGTTAGTTACTCATGCTTCAAAGGATGGTGTCCTACTCAAGCCCATTTGAGTGACCCTTGTCAAACCCAGTGGGTCACAAAGCAAAAACAAAATAAAATGACATAAAGGAAGGATGGGAATTTGGTGGAGGGAGAGCTGGTGAGGGAGGGAAAAGGATAAAAGAGGGGAGAGAGATGAGTACGGTCAGAATGGATTATCATGTATGAAATTGTCAAAAAGTAAATAAATTGGAAAAAAAAGCAAACTCAATAACGTGTGTTTTGTAAGTGCTTAAAAACAAACACAACAATAAAACCAAGGAGCCTAGAGAGATGTCTCAGCAGTTAAGAGCTTTTGTTACTATTTCAGAGGGCCAGAGTTCAATTCCCAGCACCTACATTAGGCAGTTCACAACCACCTGTCACTCCAGGTTCAAGGGTTCTGATGACACTCTTTTAGCCGTGTGTGTGTGTGTGTGTGTGTGTGTGTGTGCATGCATGCGTTGTGTGTACACACACACAAATAATTAAATCTTAAAAAAAAACTGAGGAAATGAAAAACAGTTAGAAATGATGCATTCTCAAAAATTTCTCAGGGGTATATATTCATCGAGTCTAGAAAGCACAGACAAAGCACTAGACTAAATTGCTTTAAAAAAAAAAAGCTACTTACATCATAAAAATACAAAATTTAGAATGGACAGTGGACAGTAATAAGACTTTCCTAGCATATGTGAGTCCATTGGTTAAATCCTCACCATTGTGAAAAATAATACTCCATTTCCTATCTGTATTTGCTTTCATATAAGTCATTTTTTTCTCAAAACTTCTCAGTAAAACTGTACTAGAAGAGGATGGGCTGTGGCTATCTCATGTGCTCTCCAAGAGAAGCCCAGCAATGGCACATCATAGATTAAGAGAAGCACATGTGGGAGAAAGGCTTAAGGGGAAGTTTGGATCAGAGAGCACAGTGCAGTGCATTAGCCAGCCAGGCTGGAGGCCTAAAAATCTCATTCAGAAGGCATACAGGAGACACGAAAACTAGGGAATATCATTCAGACTTCAGCAAGAATAATCTGGCAGGGACAGAAGATAACTCTATTCACTCAGTATTGTTTCTGGGTAACACATTTGTGGTGCTGACCTGTACCACAAAAAAAGATGCTGCAGAACTGGACAGAAGACCTGAGCTTATGTTCTAGAGCAGGGGAGGAAACAATGGCATTCAAGAGGCAATGAGATTGCTCAGAAGCAATCATAAAAAGGAGATGTTTAGCAACAAAAATTCTGATTATGCCTCAGTGACAGAGGAGACAAAAGTAGTAAGAAAAATAAAGAAGCTAGAAGAAAGGTTCTTTGCTGGGATAATCTTTTTGTACACTGTGTGAAGATGTTTGCTTAACCTCACCTACCTAAGGCACCTTCTGATTGCTTTAATAAAGAGATGAACAGCCAAAGGCTGGGCAAGAGAAGATTGGTGGGACTTCCAGGGAGAAATAGGAACTCTGGGAAAGAACTGAAGGTGCCAGAGATTTGCTAGTCAGATGCAGAGGAAGTTGGATGTACTGTATTGGGGAGAGGTAATCAGCCACATGGCAGAATGTAGATTACTATAAATGGGTTAATTTAAATTTTAAGAGTTAGTTGAGAACAAGCCTAAGCTAAGGCCAAGCTTTCATATTGAATAAGAAGTCTCCATGTCATTATTCAGGAGCTGGTGGTACAAAGAAAGTCCAACTCTAGTTCTATGAAGGGGCAATGGCACCTTGTCATCGGATACTCTAGGTTTCAATTTAGAAGTGCAAGTTTGCAAGTCCAAGACCCTGAAATTCCACTAATTCCCTATAAAGACAGACTTAATGATTACAGGGAGATACTTGTGGAAGCCACAGGAAGAGAAGGAGAAGGCAAAGGGCAGAAGACAGACACTTGGTAAGTGTATGAAAGTAGAAAAAACAAACAAACACAAAAAAGCAAAAGATAAATAGTCTTATATAATGGGGGAGGAAGAAAGACTTTGTAAAGATGCAAAGTATACACTTGTATTTGTTTTTCTTTTTACCTGCTCATTTTTCTTCTGAACCCATTCCTTGTGCTTTTCTTCAGCAATTATCTTTCTTTTTTTACGTTCTTCCATTTCTTTTCTTTTTTCTATTTGTTGATTTAATTCCTGTGGGGTTTTATTTAAATAAAGAGCAACACTTAATAAAAATATCCAGATTACATAATTGAAAAAAGGCTGAGTCTAAATTAAACATGAATATAACTTCTCTTATAGGACATATACCACAAGTGACAATATCTTATTTAAATAACTCTAGGATAAAAGAAAGCACTGGTACAACATGTAAGTCATTCTGCAGGAATACAAATAATTGGTTGGTAGCAAAACACTAGTTTCTTAGACTAAACTTCAGCAAAATTACCCGAATTGATATCAACTTTCCTATACATAAATTTTGGCATCATTGTGAGCTACTGGCAGTAGAATTCAAGAGAATTATAACGTTTTTTACAGTTATTTAAAAGAAAAAAAAACCTTTTAGATTCTTGATGAAAATAAAGGATAAGAATGAAACAATCCTTAAATTTTTAGTTTATAGATACACTAAAGAAATGTAAAGAAGTTATATACTTTCCTTAGAGAAAAAAATAGAATCTGGAGTTTTCTTCATTGGTTTTACAGCTGCTGGGATATAAAACAAAATCATGTTGAATCCCAGATTACTCAACTGCCTTGCTGTCACTAGAATCAATGTGTCTGGGCATTTTCTCAGGAGAAAAAATGAAGAAGGTATGGCCAATAAAATACAAGCTGAGTGCCACATAACTTGCTACTCATCAGTTGAATCCATGTACTGGCTGAGAAAACTTCTCAAACTAGAATTCTCTAGGAGTCTACATTCAGTCACTGTTCATTGTCTGTCATCTCTCCTTAGTTATTAATAATCAGATACATTTACACATCTTCCATTGGTCTACTCTCTTACTCAGCCTCCCTTTCCCAAAGACCTACCTATCTGAGCATACAGGCCAATAAGAAGGACAATTTTCTCTCAGACTAATTCCAGTACCTTAAATGAAGATAACATGTAGGCAAGAACAAAGTTTTTTGCACTTTAGAACAAAATCACAGGCTATCTGTCTTTCGTGAGTGCTTGTCTAAATTCCACTGGATAGAAAGACAGCTGCCTCCTTTACTCAAAAACTCTCAACTTTTTAACACTGTCCCTCTAAAAGCAAATTTCTATCTTGGTATTAAGACTTTTTCACTAACTAGCTATTATTCCTTGATTACTCATGTTAATACATTTTTTTCAAATTTCATTTTTTTTATTAAAAGATTTATGTTAATACATTTTTACAGAATGCTTGCTATANAGCTAACAAGAACTGCATGGTGGTAGTGTGTGTGTGTGTGTGTGTGCGCACGCGCATGCACGAATGTGCTCACATAATGCATGTACGCGAAGTGTGGGCACATGCATGCCATTGTACACATTGTGTAGGTCAGAGGACAACTTTCAGGAGTCAGTTTACCCCTTCCACTGTGGGATCTGGGGATCAAACTTAATCAGGCTTGCAGGCAAGCACTACTACTGAGCCAACTGGCCCTACTTGCTTTTCTAGGTCCCATCTCTGCTTCCCCAGCAATGGATTTATAAGCACACTCACCATGAGTGGCTTTGTTTGTTTGTTTGAGACAGGGTCTTTCTATTTATTTATTTATCTATTTATTATTTATTTATTTAATTTGATTGGTGTTTTGCCTACCTGTGCATTTGTGTTGAGAATGTCAGATCCTCTAGATTTGGAGTTACAGACAGTTGTAGGCTGCCATGTGGTGCTAGGAACTGAACCCTAGTCCTCTGGAACCACTGAGCCATCTCTCCAGCCCCCACAAGTGGCTTTTGTTGTTTTGTTTTGTTTTTCGATTTTTCGAGACAGGGTTTCCCTGTGTAACAGCTCTGGCTGTACTGAAACTTGCTTTGTAGACCAGCTGACCTCGAATTTACAGAAATCTGCTGACCTCTGCCTCCTGAGTGCTGGGATTAAAGGTGTGCACCACCACTGCCCAGTATGAGTGGCTTTTTAAAGGTCTGGGAAATCACACTTAGGCCTGGGTGTTTGCACAGTACACTTTATGGACAGTGCTATCTCCTCAACCAATAAACTAAGCTTAAAAATAAAATCAGGCCTGTTTTGGGAAATTTTGTTTACATAACTATCAGATCTATATGCAGAGACTTATATATAATATGTATTCATAATGCATGCACACATGGGTATGTATATAGATATATTTTTCTCCTTTGTTTTCTGACATAACTCCAGATGGTCTTCCCCTTATAACATGTACTACAATAATTTCCTAGTCAGTTTTCCTCAGAATGGTTTTCAAGCCATTAATCACTGTCACCAGCCTTTGTCATTGAGAACTCTAAATCACCCCTTTGCCATGAAGTCCTGCTTCATAGCATTCAGTTTATGCTGGTTTTCTCAAAAAGAAGAAACTGATACCACTCTCCACTTTTCTGACATCTCTACCCCACCATCTTGCCCTTTAAAGCCATGTCCTCAGAGTTAAAAGCAGTTTTACATTTAGATGTACAACTAGGTATGAATGATCATACTAATATCCTTTTAAAGGATCTTTAAATAATGAACAATTGCAGAAGGGGTTACTCAGACCTTATATCCTGTTTTATAGTTGTCAATTTTCAGTTAGTGTAAGGACTAAAGAAGATCGAGTAGTACCTAGAAAATGCTACCACTGACCTACATAGTGGTCTAATTCTAGAGGATCTGTTTTAATATTTTGCCCATCCAAATACACATCACATTCTAGACACAAGAATCTCTCCCAAGGTTGGCCTTGACTCCATCTGCTCATCACCAATATAGGCCTCTTCCAGGACAGGAGTCTTCTCTCAAAAGCCTGAGTCTTCTGGTATACCACTCAATTTCAACAGGATATAGTTATTTTCTCATAGAGTACACACCTTATGGTAAAAATAAAATCAACATGCATTTGTATTTCAATATATAGTAACTACCTACAAAGAAGTTTTAGCCTAACAGTTAAAAACAAAACAAAATGGCTTTGGCCACTCTATATCCCATCCAATTGCTTTATCCAAGGCTGATTAATTAAATGACCAAAGTTAATGTGGTGATAAAAAAAAAAACTATCTGGTTTACTAAAAAAGATATTTTACAATTTTAAACACATTAACGTATAAAGCTAATTAATGGAACTAAAGACTATAGAGACAATGTGGCTAGAGAGATGGCTCAGTTGTTAGAAGCATGTTCTTGCAGAGAATCCAGTTCAAGTTCCTAGCACCCGTATCAGGTGGAACACAACCACCTGTAACTACAGATCCAGGGGGTCTAGTGCCTTCTTCTGGACTCCACAGGCATCTGCATTCATGTGCACACAGACACACACACAGACAGACACACAGACACGCACATGCGAATGTGTGTGTGCATGCACACGAAGTACTAAAAGTAAACCTTTAAAAAGACCATAGAGAATTTAGGCAGCTAGCTAAAGAATTACTCAAAGTAATAAAAATGTAAATAAAATACAAATAATCTACAAAGTCCAATATGCTGGCTTTTATAATATTGATGTTCAAAAATAATTATAAATGTGTAAAACTGGTAAATGGGTAATTTTAATGACTTAAAACAATTATAACATTATTTTACAAAAGTATCTGAAATGAATATATCTGTGATGGAATCAGACACTTATGAATGAGGCTAATCTTTTTAATGGTCCAACTTACCATGTAAAATTTTCTTTAAATTTTAAAGGAAAATAACAATGCCAGAAATTTGAGAAAAGAGGCCTAGAGAGAGGAGAAGGGATAGAGTAGGGTGTTAGGAGTGGATACGGTTAAAGTACCTTATGTACTTGAACAAAAATTTCATTACAAAATCCATAACTTTGTACAAGTATGCACTAATTAAGTATTGAATGGTTAAGCTAACTGTGGTAGCCTACTAATCGGAATCCCAACATTTGGGAGGTGAGGCAGGAAGAACACTGAGTTTGGGGCCAGCCAGGATGACAAGCAAATTCGAGGACATCCTGGGATATAAAAAAAACATGGACTCCAAACTGTCAAAATAATAAGTAAATATTAAGGCTGACTCATTTGTTTTTAAAATACATCTTTATATTGCAGGAAAAGACACATATTGATAATCAATTCCAGTCCTAACTTTTCCACTGCCTGAAACCTCAACCAAGTTACTTCTCCAGCTTCCTGACTTTTAGCTTTAGTAGGGTCAGCCTACATGGTGATATCCCTGGTATGACCGGTACATAAGATTCAGACAAAAATACCTTAGTCATGTCAGAGTTACATAATAAGGTAGCACAAGAAACACCAAATAATTCAAAACATGAAAAGGATTTAATCCTTATAAATAATTATACCCTTCCGTATGCTTAACCATTGTGGTGTGGACTCTATATTAGTTTAATTTGTTCTCAAAACAACTTTTCATAGTAATTATCGCCTTTCACACTCAATAACAGCTAACCTGTATTGAGTGCTTTCTATACACTTGGCCACATCCCAACAGTTTGTTCTCTCCCTTTCGCTGAAGCACAGAAGACTATGCTCAAAGTCTGTTTTGAATGAAGAAACTATGGCTCGAATGTATGCTATTAACTATTCTTTTGCTAATGTCTGATTTGTAGTGAAAAACCCAAGGCCAAGAGAATGTAAACAACTTTCCCAAGTTAAAATTTCAGCCTTATCAAACAAGACTTCCAGTGGAGGGATTGGCACACCAAACCAGCCACAAAACCTTTGACCTAAAATTTCTCCTGCCTACAAGATGTACTGGGGTAAAGGTGGTGTAGAAATTGTGGGAGGGGGCAACCAATGACTGATCCAGCTTGAGACCCATACTATGGGAAGGAGCCCACCCTTTACACTGCCTGGAGGTCCAGAACCCAGAGGCTGGACAGCCCAGAGACCTAGGGTAGAACCAAACATGAATGGAAAAAGAAAAAGTCAATGAAATGATTCCTAATGATATTCTGCTATACTCTAGATGGATGCCTAGGTCAACTGTCATCAAAGACTTCTTCACTCAGCAACTGATGGAAACAGATACAGAGACCTACAGCCAAAATTAGGTAGAGCTCCTCAGGGAATCCTGCTGAAAAGCGGGAGGAAGGATCGTAGGAGACAGAGGGGTCCAGGACACCACAAGAAAACCCACCAAATCAACTAACCTGGGCTCTTGGGGGCCCAGAGAGACTCAACTGACAACCAGGAAGCCTGCATGGGGCTGACCTAGGCCCTCTACACATATATTACAGTTGTGTAGCTTGGTCCTCTTGTGGGACTCCTAACAGTGGGAACAGGGGCTGTCTCCAACTCTGTTGCCTGCTTTGGGGACCCTTTCCTCCTACTGGATTGCCTCATCCAGACTTAACAGGAGAGAAGGGACATAGTCTCACTGCAAGTTGATATGCCATGGTTGGTTGATAAACATGGGAGGCCTGCCTTTTCTGAAGAGAAAAGGAGGAAGAGTTGGGGGGTGGGGTAGCTGCAGTTGGGATGTAAAAAGAAAAAAATATTCAGCCTTGTTCTATAGGCCAGATTTTCTTACTACTTTGCTCTAATTTAAGAAACTTCTTGCTTTGTATACTGGGTAAAAATGATTTGAAGTAACAAGTGATTTGTAGGGAGGGTCCAGAGAAGGCCATAAATACCTCATTGGCCTCTGCTTTACCACAAGGTAGTAAATCAGACTGTGAGTCTAATATTAATTCAGTGGGTTAAAAACAAGCAAATCCAAAGTACAGTACCAGTTGTTGCACAGAACTGAGACATATGTATACACATACTCATTTTCTGTGTGACAGAAAAAATAGATTGGTTATTGTGGACAAGTATTTCTATTGATTGCTTTTTTTTTTTACACTCTGGATGACCTTGAACTTCTAATCCTCCCACCTCCACCATTCCAGGAACAGATTTACATTCTAGAATACAGAGTAGCATGTAATAGGAACCAGCCAAATTGATTGGAACCTATAACCATTTGACTTATGCCAAGCCTCTGTCTACCTAGTTAGAAATTTAAAACAGAAATAATTCGCTTTAAAACTGATAAGGAATTATTTTAATACTATAAAGGGTTTAGTTTCCATAATTTTCATGTTAACATGTTTACTAACAGATGAAAATAAACTAAATCTCCACACAGTGAACAAATTTTGATACATATTTAATATAGTCTATACATAATATTATCAGAAAACCACTTTAAAATGATACTAAAAATATTAAATAAGGACTAGTAGTGTAACACAAAGGTAAGAGCACTTGCCTAGCATGTTTGAGGCCCTTAGTTAAATTCTCAGAACAAAGAAGTGTTTTCAATGATATGGAAATATATTAATATGTAACAGGCAGAAAATGCAGGTTATAAAAGAGTTTGATTCTATTTCCTTAAAACTAAGAAGTACTCTTTAATATTCTTTGGCTTCTATGTTTAGATATGAAAAATTAAGATGGTTGTGCACGCCTTTAATTCCACCATTCAGGAAGCTGAGGCAGGTGGATCTCTGTGAGTTTGAGGACAATCTGTTTACATACTGATTTCCAGGACAGCCAGGGTTACACAGTAAGATCTTGTTTCCAAAAGAAAAAAATAAAAGGGTTGGATAATGAGTTTGGGGAATGTGAAATTATACAAATCTAAAACTAATTTGTTTTTTGAGTTTGGACAGAGTTCAAAAAGAGATTCACGCACAGAAAAAATGTCCATGAGCAATGCTGAGAGCAGAGAAACATGAAGACTTTGAGAAACCAGGAGGTCCCCAGCACACACTTGCTTTAGGATGTGCTCTTTGGGAGGTGATGGGTAGTTGTCTCTGTTTCAGCTTCTCTGTCATTTCTTCAAATTTTTACTCATTATTCAGTTAAATTTATATTAGTTAAATGTACATATGCTAAGGTTCCATGGTATGTGCCTGTTTATACACATTAGTACATAGCCCTTTGTATCACTGGTTCCTATTTATGAATACAACCAAGAATGGATCAAAAATATTCAGAGAAAATTATGCTCATCTTTATCATAGAGTTTTTCTTACATTATCTCCTAAATAATATAGTGTAACAACTACTAACACAGTATTTACATTATATTCAATAATAGAAACAATTTAGAGATGATTTAAAGTATGAAAAAGATGTGTATAGGTTATAAGTAAGTGTTGTGTCATTTTATATAATAGGCTTTCATAGCTGTGGATCTGTGCATCTAAGAACCTGGAACCCATCCTTTATTAATACCAATGAGTTACTCTTTATTTACAAAAATATAACTTAGAATGCTACATGCTTAATATCAGACTTGGTTATCTACAGGTGCTGAAGTAAGACGGGCTCATTTCTTAATGGTGCTTAGCTTGTTTTTCAGACCTGCTCCTAATGAGAAAATAGTATTTCTTTCTTTGTTCTTTTT
>LZPO01077967.1:0-11011 GCA_001675575.1 Neotoma lepida
TTGACTTTGTATTTTAACAGAAAATATTTTAAAAATAATAAACATAGCTTGGTTGAGGGTGTCACTCAGTGGTAGAATCCACTTCAGTGCCGTTTGTGCCCCCTCCCTTGCCTACCTTCTGTGTGCTCTGGGAGGTAGCATGAGAAGTACCCTCAACATANAGAANGCCAAAGTTTTCTGACAGGCTGACTCTTTAGGCCTCTTAAAGACAACCTAGTTGACACCATATCTGGGAAAAATAGATCAACATTTTTCTTGCCTTTATAGAAGGGTGTGCTGGAGTTAGCTCCAAACTGTGAGGAAGACTTCCAGGAAAGATGTCCATGCCTGTGGGAGAAACCCCAACCCATTAAAAATACCTCCAGTGAGCTAGCACTGATGGTGCTCACACATGTAATCCCAGCACCCAGGAAGCTGGGGCAGATGGATCAGAGTTTAAGGTCAGTTTGGTTGGCAAAACAAATTTCAGGCCATACTGGCCTATACAGTGAGTCTGTCTCAAAACGACATCAAAAGAAGGAAGGGGGTAAGGAAAGAAAGAAATTAATTTGCTGAGAAAGTGATGCATAGTGAGTGTCTTACTGTTCTCATCCACAAAAAAACTAAATGTCACTAATGAGCCAGCAAAGTGCTAGTCTTAGGAAAAACTGTAAATGGCTGAAAATAGCTTTTAAAAGTAACCCTGAATTAGTGCATGGTGCTGACTGTGGGTACTTCTCTCCATTTAACAAAGAACTGCATCCAGTCAAGACCAGTCAGACTTCCTAAGCAAAAATTCTCACATAAAATTGTGCTTTAATACAGTGTTCAGAACAACAATCAACACATATACCCATTACCTAAACCAAAATACCTTGTCAGGGTGTTGTGTGGCCCACGAACACTACTAGAATTTATGATTCAATGTTTTCAAAAAGGTGCCTCACTGCATGGATGCAGTGTATATGGCACTAAAAACTATTTGGCTTCCAACCCTGTTGTTCATTGATTCTACTGAAATAACGCCTGGCTCAATAACTAGGTTGTTGGATAAATTTAAAGTAACATGTCAGATTTGGGGTTCAGATGATCTGCAGCCACCTTCTTCACTTCCCCACCCACTCCACCCCATGCATTAGAATACACAAAATGGGATATCTGTTGCCCAGTCTCATTCCTCTTTAATCTAGAACCTGGTGACAATGAGTAGCCTTGATCATACATATTATCAAGTAAGTATATGTTCATTTACTGACAATCATATCCCTGGCATACTATTCTCCGAACCTTATGAACATAATCCATTGGTTTTCACAGGTCACATTTTCATAATGTAGAACATTTAACTGAAGGAACCAAGTAAGAAAGACCTTAATTCTGCACCTTAATTCTTGACACAGCTCCTGCTTTGTAGTAATTGCAGGGGAAAACTATTAAAAGCAAAATATTCCATCTGGAGACAATTTTCACTTACTGCCCTTCTGTAACTTCTGAGTTTTGAAAGCATTGGTTTACAAATCCTAATTAATATATTTGCTTTTAAAAAGTATCCTTCCGGGGCTAAGGAAGTAGCATGTGTAAGGTCCTGGGTTCGATCTCCAACACCACACCACACACACACACACACACACACACACATATACACACACACACACACACAAAAAAAATACCCTTTCCTGAAACAAGTTAGTTTATTGCTCATACTCAACAAAATAAGAGTCTTCCTCCTTGCTAACAACCATAACAGAAAAGGTGACCAAGGGATGAAAGGAAAACATGAGCAGAATACATTGGCAAGCCATACTTCTGTTTGTAGTGATGGCTTCAGAGTCCCAAGCCAGGGAAGAAGGGAGCACCCTTTGTGTTGAGTCAAATTTGTTGGCAACAGAAACAGGAATCTTTACAGCAATGCACAGTAAGGCAGTGCCTGGGTGGCGAGTGGGTTATGATGAATATGCATGACACACAAAAGGAAAATGTCCATTACTTGCAGATGTTTTCTACCTCGTGCCTCTTCCCTTTTTTGGAACAGCAGAGGAAAGTGGGATGTTTGTAGATATGTTATTGTAAGTATTGCTGCCTCTCCCCTTCCCAAGCTAGAATATTCCAGTATTTATTTTGATATTCATATGACCACAGTTTAGACTATAGTAAAAATAGAAGCACTGTGAACTGAACCTGAAAGATCCAAGTGCTGAGAGGGGCAGTATTAATAAATCCTAACGGAAGTAATGAGATGCTGTTTCCTGGTAGAATTTGGCAGGAGATGGGGGAAAGATATTTGGAGTTTATTTCTTATTCATAAGTATTTTGTAAAAACTATCATCATAGAACAGATTCTAAGCCAAGCACAGGAAGCCAACAAGCTCTGGTTTGGATTAATAATCCATTCTAAGGAGTTTTTCAATGCCTACAATTCTAGATTCATGTGCATTCTCCACCCAAATCGGGGATGATAGAATGCCATGGGAAGCCTATGGAACAGAAAAAATGGAAATGACCTTGACTTCAAAGGTCAGATTGATGCTTCAGCCAATGATGAAGGAAAGTACAGCATCCATTGCTGCTGTACAAAGAATCCTGTGCTATCTAAACAGTGCTAACTAACAGAGGCTCAGAATCTTTGGAAACCACCCTGGATTTTAAGGAGCTTCAAATTGGTGTGGTCCCAGGAAGGGGCAAGAGAACCATGAACCCAATGCTTGTCTGAGCTCATGATGAGTCTCCACTTCCAACAAAAAAAAGGGGTAGAGAGAAAGAAAGAAAAGAAGGAGGGGAGAAAGTAAAAGGGGAGAGGGGAAAATGGAGATGAAGAGAGAAAAGGAAGGGAACTTTGAAAACTTTCGCTATTAGAGCACATAATTTCTCTCAGAAATTATCATAGAAAGAAATATTTTAAATGTAAGAATGACAGTGGTGTCTACTGTCATGACAAATGGCTAACTGTGGTGCCTATTACCATACCTAAGAGCATGATGGCTTCCAGGCTCAATCAGTACCTGTGGCTCTTCTCACCCCACCCCCTACCCTAAACTCCAGCTTCGGCCAGTTTGGCCATTCACTCTACTGGTCTTCTTTTGTCTTCCGCTCTTTGCTCTCTCTATTTATCTTCATCTCCTCTCTTCCTCTCTTGTTCTTCCCCCTCTATTTCCTGTCATGGCCTAAGTTCAGTCTACTGGCCATGTTGAATATATTACTTTCTCTCCCTGCTTTGGACTCTTCCAGATGCCTCTGGCAGTGCTCTCCCTCATATTTACAATAAAACTTTTCCCACACCATACCCTGGAGAGGTCATGTCCACAAAAGTGTTGGGTTTACAATGCCTGTAAACCCAACACTCAGGAGACAGAGGTAGCCAAATCTCTGAGTTAAGAGGTCAGCATGATTTACAGAGCAAGTTACAGGACAGCCAGGGCTACACAGAGAAACTCTGTCTCAAGAAAAAAAAAAAACAAGGTGGAGGCTGCTAAGGAATGACTATATATAAATGCACACCCCCCTATAAGCATGCATGCACACACACGAACACATAAAAGAATCTGCAGACAGCCTCATGGAAGGTGTGTCAGGATCACAGAAGAGTTCTCAGACCACTACTGATCCATTTCATTTAAGGTCATAAAGGCAACGAATCTAATAAAACAGACAGCAGTCCAGGAACTAACTGCCAATTTTCTTTAGCTACTTCCTGCTCCTAGTCACCTCAGGCAGAAACATTCACTCCAAGTTATGGGGAAGTTACTTGGTTTCCCAGATAACAAGCTGATTTCTAACCTGGCTTTAGTACCTGAGTGTAATATCCTTATACCTGTAGATCTCAGATGCCAGCTAGCTATCCAGTGTCTGACTTGCTCGTGGCTTTCAGTATCCTTGCTATGACACAGATGTTACCTGCAACTGGAGCAACTTGTGCTGATCACAGGGGAACCTGAGTTGACTCCATGACTGGAGCATCTGGGTGGAGGTAGAGTTGACAGAAGACAGCATTTGCAGCTACTCATTTATAGTAAAGAATGAAAACACACTAACACTCAGAAAAAAAAAATACTTAGAAAAAAATCTATTATTTATTTTTATGTATATGAGTGATCTATTTGCATGTATGCTTTTATGCCAGAAGACGGCACCAGATCCCACTACAGATGGTTGTGAACCACCATACGGTTGAACATGGGAATTGAACTCAGGACCAGTGCAAGAGCAGCTAGTGTCCTTAACCACTGAGCCATCTCTCCAGCCCCTAGAAAAAAATCTAAATCAACACATTTACAACCCAAACAGAGGGAATAAAGCTAAAACAGAAGCAATAAATCCAAAGGTTAGATAAGAACAGTGCTTTTACAGGTAGAGTGGAAACAGCTGTTCTGAATGACAGGCCATGAGCACCTAGCAGAAAGTCACCATGCCATTGCATGTGCCCAAGGGATTGATTACTCATCTTCTGATAACCTCCTCAGACTCATAACCCCAGGCTCTGTGTAACTTCTCATTATAGAAAGGGAGTATTCTTGACCAAACTTTTTAGTCAGATAAAACAAATGAGGAGGAGGTCCCAACAGCTTTTAAAGAAATGATTTCCTTGATAGAGAAACCAGGGAGAGATTTAAAGTTGTTTGAGTCTAATGTGGAACCCATTGCTCAGTTTGACAGCACATGTTAAAACTGATACTATGCAGACAAGATTAGCACAGCCCCTGTGAAAAGATGACATCCAAATTCAGGAGACAGTCTGTATTTTGCCTCATTCTTACAAAAGTCTCTGACCAAAAGAAAACTTACAAGACTCATAGGCTGAAATCCAGCACAGACCACTTGAGCAGAGCGTCCAAACTGCAATGTGACACAGAGGGCAGAGGTCCCAATCACATAGACCTGCCTCTCATAAGATGAACTGAGAGTCACATGAACTGAGCTATCCCAATGCAAATAGTTTTTGGAAAGCAATCCTCATAGGAGAAACTTCTTATTGAGTAGATGCTGATTACTAGAGAGGCTTACAACTAGTCAGAGCACGGAGAATAAGAACCTATAGAGTGCACAGCACCAAATGTGAGATCTATATCACTCACCCTCTTCCCAAGGCTCAGGGATCACCATGGAAGAGGAGACAGAAAGATTTTAAGAATCAGCGGCTGCAGAGAACTACTGAGAATCTGTTCTCCAGACAGAGCTGTTAGACATAGGAACTCACAGTGGCCATGGCTACAAACACAGACCTGTAAAAGATCAAACCAGTCAAAAGCTCCCACATGAATGGGGGAGGGGAGGAGCTACTGCCAGGTGAAGGCTAGTGGGGAGGAAGAAGCAGTTTTCTTAAGGGATGTATCCCCTAACAAGTTATCCATGCTCCAGCAGATGGCCCTATCCCACATACATACTAGTAGCACTGAACAGAGTCAGTGAATTAAAACAAAACAAAACAAAAAAGCCCATGAAATTGGGAGGGAGAAGTGGTGCGGGGTTATGGGAGATGTTAAGGAGGGAGTGGGTAGTTGATTTGATCAAACATATTGTATACATACATGAACTTCTCAATAAATATGTAAAAGTTAACAGAGATAGAGAAGGGGTGGAGTGGGTACCATTCTGTTGTGCTAGGTTGTGATCTGTGCTGTTTATTTGAAGAGCATATTCATAATCTTGAGAAATGAGGGGAACAATAAAACCATGGACAATAGTATTTTTCCACCAACAATGAACACTTCATAGCCATGCATACTGACATGCTGGCCAAAGGCCACAAAACTCAGAAAGGCAACCTAATTCCCTGGGAATTTGACTGCACCTTTCTGATCTGCTTCCATAGAACTTAGATCTGTCTAAGAAGACAGCCTGACAGTCTCTTCACAAGATCACATAACTTATGCTATACAGTTGTAGAGGATGAAGGAGGTAAAACAGAGGCTGCAAGATGATAAAATTATGCTTTATTAAAAATATTTAAGAATCACATAAAAGAAAGTGTTTTTAAAAAGCAGCATATTTCATTACTTTTTGCCTCAGAGAAGGATAATGTATGGTAATTCACTAGTAGTTATTAAAAGTAGTGGTTAGAATGCACATTCATAAACACCAATTCATTACAGATAAATCATTTAGTTTGTTAAAAATGTGAGAGATTAACAAAAGTAACTCTTTATGGGTCATATATCTCCATCTTATCATTCCAGCAACTCAAAGAGTTCTTTCTCCAATTTTGTCCAAGACCAACAAAAGTTACCAGCTGATTCCACCAGGTTTTATAGGAAGTCATATCAAAGGTTTCCTTCCACAATGATCCAGCACCCAAGAGTGCCGACTGAACATGATGATACAAAAATCAGCCACTCTCTAAATATCCCACTCTCACCAGAATCTTCAGTGTGTCCAAACTAAAAGACCACCCCATTCTGTAAGGCAGCTTTTGAATATGTATAAAAATGTTCATTGGGCAGGCCTGGTGGCAAACATCTGTAATGCCAGCAGCGGGGACAGCTGAGTCAGAAGAGTCAGAAGTTAGAGACCAGCTTGGGCTACACAGTGAGAGCCTGTCAAAACAGCAANAACACCACAAAACCCCCAAACCTAAAAAGTATTATCTATTTTTTTTAAATAAAAGCCCCCTACTCAGTTTCACCTTAATTATCTAGGGAATGCAATTAGTGCAGAAAAAGAGTTGATGCAGATCAGTGTGTTCCTGACTAGAGAGGTTACGGTGCCCATGTGTGAAATACCAAATGAAGATATGTCCACTCCCCAAGGGCCTCGGGACAACAGTGGAAGACCTGACGGCTGGGGAGCAATCATTCACCACTGTCCCCAGCTGTGGCTGGAAACCCCTAGCTCTGCCCAATGCTCTGGACCAAGCACATCCTCTGACTCCCCTTCTGCAGCGTAACCCTGTGTGCTATCGAGTGTACAAGAGCAACTTGCCTCTGCCCCTCCTGCTTTTGAGGCTGAAGAATGTGGCTGAATGAGTGCAGCTGCCAGGACAACCTCTCCGGCATGCATGCCAGGCACTCCTCACCTAAGTGCCTTTCTCCTGTCTGGATGGCCCTGTCCCACTGGCAATGGCCACAGTTTCTCCCAGTGGTCACATTGCAGGGCAGCCCCCATGGAAACCCATTTGGAACTGCTCAAGCTCAGCCCAAAGAATGCTGTTTTTAATAGAGATTGTTCCTTTAGATCCTGTATAAAAGTAGCTGTTAATCAATTGTTCTGGGNGGGTGGGGAATGCTGTAAAAAGCTTCTGTTCCAAAAGCCTTAATATTGATTCTTTCCCCTTTCCCAGCTTTTAAGAAAACAATTCAATGATGGGAAACAGTTCTTCTAGACTTCCCTAACATGAAATATTATCTAAATTACATGTTCACACACACACACATACACACACACACACACACACACTCACACATACACACACATACACACAAACACTCACACACACGCACACACATACATACACACATATACACACTGACACATACACACACACATACATACAAACATACATACACTCACACACATGCACGCACATACACACATACACACACACACACACACACACACACACACACACCACAGGACATATGACAAACCCATCTAATACTCTGTCTTTTGTTCACAGGGGACAGAGTGTTGTTCTTTTCTTTGTAAAGTCAGTTGAATAAGCTCAATAATTATTAACTACTGATTAATAGTAGTTAATTGGCTACTCTTGTAACAGTTGTGTAGCAGGCAAGAGTGGCTTAAAGGTTGAGTGAAACTTCAACATCATTCGAGATCTGGCATTTCAAATTCTCAACTTGCAAGATAATATACTATTTTCTTTGTGCCTATTTTTAGAGAAAACTACCAATTCTAGGCCTGTATTTATAGACAGTTATGATTCCAAGTGGTCACACCCTGACTGACCCTCCAAATACCAGAATATGTTAAGTTTTTTTCATAGGAATTATAGTAGATACGTTATTCTGTTAAGTTCACCTTTTCATACTAGGTCTCTTAGGAACTCAGGCATTTCAAAAGACAAGAAGTCAATACTTAAAGCTGCAATGTACACAGACAGTACATTTGCATCTAAATTTAGCATTTGTATCTAAAATCCTCTAAAATCCATCACCAATGTCAACAGCAAATTTCCAGATTAGATACCAAGGAAAAACACAACTTAACACAATGTTTGTTATAGGCAATTTTGTTTCAAAGGAAAAACCGAAGACTTTATTAAAATACCATACATAAAATGAACAAAAGACTGAAATCTAAATGGAGAGACAGCGGCAATACTGTGCATCAGTGTTACACACACCATGGGAATGGAATTAGATCTGACCACATCCAAAGAGCTGGCAAAAAGGGAAAAACCTAACTGCTATGTGCTTTGCTCCCAAATAACAGTAATTTCAATTTCAAGGGAGCTAGCTACAGTTTCTGTGGCACATGTCCACTATTCATTCAAGCTTCACATTCCTCACATTCGGTGGCCATATGAGTTTATGGAAGGGATGGGCATAAACTTCTCACAGTTTTTACTTAAATAGTTGAATTCCTTCTCCACTCCTATCCCATCCCCTCAAATTAGAGAAAGCCTTTGCTTTTCACCCAACTACATTAGCAAGAGTTGGGAGTTCTGTAAGACTCCTTAACACTAACTGATCAAGGGCCCAGACTGCTGTCAAGCCAAGCATCCTGCAGCTGTCATGGAGCATTTCACAGCTTCACCGACCTGGACAGCCTTTTTTATCCCCAGCAAGTCATTTTAAGCAACATTTTTTCCCCCAGCAAACAAATCTCTCGGCTTCATCTCTTCTATTGTAAAGTGGCAGTTGCACAAAAGAGCTAAAGCATTAGAGAAACCAGAATCAGCTTGGTCAACTAATTCCAATCCCATCCTCCAGCTGGAATGCTTTTATGTGAATCAGGGCTAGCCAGTGAAAGTTTCTGCAGTGAAGGAAATTTCTGCATCTGTGTTGTTCAAAATGGCAGCCACCAGCCATGGAGTACTATGGAGCAGTGGGAAGGTAGCCGGTGCAAATGAGATACTTTTTTTTTTATTTACTTTTAATCAATTTATGGTTTAGTAGTCACAAGTGGCTGGTGGCTAGTATTACTGAACAATGCATTTCTAGGGAGGTTTGAGATGATGTTTAAAAGCCTGGGCCCTCAAAAGCCATCTACATTGCCAGGTTAAGCTTCTCCTCTTGGATAAGCTGCTTAACTGTATATTTGCAGTAGTCAGTGCCTAACAACTTAATTGCCTTGTCTATCCCAATCTATGTAACTACGTCATTTAATGACTATTGATTCAACAACTGTTATGTACAGAAGCATTCTACTGTTTAAAAATACAACAGTAAGGGCTAGTGATATAATTCAGTGGGTAAAAGTGTCTGCTGCCAAGACTAAAGACTTGAGTTGGATCTCGAGGACCCATGTGGTGGAAGAGAGAATAGACACCCACAGTTTGCCTTCTGACCTCCACATATGTACTACCACATGCAAGTGCACATGTGTGCACACACACAATGCACATTTTAAAATATACAATACTAAGTTATATGAATGGATAGACAAATGGGTACATCAGGACACTGGAATACAAATAAGCTACCAAGAAACATGGAGGAATTATGAGTTGTATCTTGCTTAATAAAAGAAGCCAATATGGAAAGGCTTCATATTTATGAATCCTATTTCAGGATATTTTGGAAAAGGCAGAACTATAGAGACATTAAAAACATCAGTGGTTACCAGGGAATCAGCATTAAAAAAGAGGGAGATAAACAGGTACAGTATATTGGGCTTTAGGGCGCTGAAATATGCTGCATTATCCTATAATGGTGGACACATGGCAATATAACATTATCAAAACCCACAGAGAACTGCAATGTAGAATCAACCTTAACATCAATTCTGGATTACAGTTAACAATAATGTCTCAGTACTGGTTCATTGATTACAAAAAATGCAACTCACTAACATAAGATGTATTAGTATATAAAATGGGGGGAGGGGTAGTTTGATGGTTAGCTTTAGTAGTCAACTTAACACAGTTCTAAAACACCTAGAAAGATAGTCTCGATGAGGCATTGTCTACATTGGGTTGTTTGGCCAGTGGACATATCTGTCCAGGATTGTCTTGATTGAGTTAATGAATGTGGGTTGCACTGTTCCCTAGACAAGGTGTCCTGAACTGTATGAGTGAAGGAACTGAGCTGAGCACAAGCAAGCAAACAAGCGGGCACACCCACTTCTTTCTGCTCCTGACTATTGGAGATGATGTGAATTGCTGTTTTCAGTTCCTACGACCTTGACTTTTCCCTGCTGTGATGGACTGTAACTTGGGACTGTGATCCAAAATGAACATTTTCTCCCATAAGTTATTTTTGTCAAGACATTTTATCATAAAGACAGAAATTAAACTAAACAGAAGGTATGAGAAATATTGTGTACTATCTACTCAATTATTCTATAAACTTAAAATGGTACCAGAAATTCAGGCTATTAATTATCACAAAGCCAAATTCATAGAGAACTCCTTAGGCCTCCCACATATTCTGAGCCATGATCTGGGTTATGGTCCCTACTACAGTAAATAGGTGTTTTCTTAAGAAGTCAGCACAGAAGAGATGCTTTCTGGTCAGCAAATATCTGTTTTCTCAGCTATCTTCACTTCATGGTACCAGACTCAATCGGCATCAGCAAATACATGCAAGCTCTCAGACTTCAGCATGTTATCAAGTGATCCATTCATAAGGGTGGTGGGTGTTTTCTATTCATTTTTATTCAATTCTTCTGGACAGCACTGATGGTACCTCAAGAGGAGAAGAAACTGCCATCAATCAATGGGAAAGTGTAGCCTGAACTATAAATACTGCTCATTTGCCTATATATCTTATACAACTAGTTACCACTGATTCATCCATTTAGCCATCACAACTGCATGAACAGTCTCTGATGTATTAATTTCCAAATATATTAGATCACATTAAAAAACCTAGAAAAGACATTTTGAGGACAACTGGCAAATCTGAGTGTGGGCTAGATATTA
>LZPO01077968.1:0-11006 GCA_001675575.1 Neotoma lepida
TTGAACACAGCCTGTAAACCTATATATATATATATATATATATATATATGCTTATATACATATATACATTTATTTATTGTGTGTATGCATGTGCATGCATATCACAGAGTGTGTAGAAATCAGAAGACAGCTTGTAGAAGTCTTTTTTTCTTTCAATGTGGATTCTAAGGATCAAACTCATGTTGTCAGTCTTGGCAGCAAGTATATTTACCAGCAGAACCATCTTGCAGCCCTTAACTATTAATCAACAATAAGAAAGTATGTTTACTTTGGGTACTATATTCTGAGAAACTGTTTACGTATGTCATCTATTTTGATGTTACAGCAACCATGTAGACATTTTCTATATTTGGTTCCCATTTTACATATATTAGCCTAGGGTTTTATAGGTAATGAGTTACAGAGGTCCAAGACTGAATTTGGTACAGTTGTCTCTGTTCAAAATAAAAGGTGCAACATTTACCTTTTAACAAAAAAATTTGGGAGATGAGTGTTTATATATTTCATAAACTTGGTTGTGTTTAACCTCGTTACAAAAGGTTTTGTGATTTCATAAGAAAATTTCTACAGTGAATAAAAATCTGCATTGTCATAACTAAGGGATATGCTCAAATGATAAAGAATAAATGGTTAGGGAATTTAATAATGCCATAACACATTGGACAATAAGAACATATTGGATTCAACAGTTATAAGGAAAACATGCTTAATAAATACACCTGAAATATTTATCAGAATTACAAGGACCTTATAGCATTTACTAAATGCTTCATAAACAGTATTCCATTTAATGCTCCTGACAATCAAAGGATGTCTCCTCTTTGCTCTGCTATGCTGATTTTTAGGTGAAGACATGAAGGCTTAGTTTGTATGGCACAACCTTACTTGCATCTAGGAAGTGAGAGAATTGGGGTTTAAAACAATATCTTTCTTCAACTTCAAAGGCAATGTTTATTACCTAGAAATCATAAGTTCTACTTATCAAATTACATGACTTTCAGTATTAATAGATGTTGCTATCTCATAATGACCCCTGATAACCAATTTTACAAGATAGTGGAGGAAAAAAAAATCACAGAATTGGATGGCCTTGAGGTATGGATGATGTTAATTCAGAACAACTTGGCAGGGGTCTATATAGTCTCCCACAGTTCTATCTACCTCTGCAGCAGAGGCTGTACCTGTGGCTTCTCCCTCTGTGTCAGGCATCTGCAGATCAGAGTGGTTTCCTATTCATGGCCAATTGCAAAACATTTGGAGTATCTCATGACATCATGTGGCTTTCTTTTTCTACATTCCTTTTGCCATAAAAGTGTAGTTTGATTTTTAGCTAAATCCACTACTAAAACACACAAAAAGATATTGTATAAGTAAGGATGTGATCCACATTCCTACTTTCTAAGTAGAAAAAAACAAGCCCTTTAGGTTTCCCCATCTTGTAGACTTCTCCACGTTTGAGTGTATGATATTCTTTGCCAGCATTTACGTGTTATTTGCATGTATTTTAGGATGGAGGCCTAGAAGAACGATTCTGTTTGCAAGCTGGGATGCAGAAGAATTTGGTCTTCTTGGTTCTACCGAGTGGGCAGAGGTAGGTTGATAATTTGCTTCTATATAAATTTTCCCAAATGACAAAGAAGTTGGGACATTTATTTATTTATTTATTTATTTATTTGTAAAGCTAGGAAAAATAACAAGTGATTCCGCTCAGGCAATGCTTAGAGTTTTTCTAAAACATCTGTGGTGTGTGTCAACCTTTTGATATTGCAACATAATGGCCTATAGACAAAATTCATTCTGAAGAATCACACAATCAAGTTATTCTTAAGGGTCACCAAATGACAATCCTCTCATAATGTTTACAATTTTGTGTTGGACTGCATTCATACCTATACTTGGCTGCATATGGCCCATAGAACAGGTTGAGGATGCCTAATTATACCAAAGGATTGCATCATTGTTCAAAAATCTACAAGAGGGCACGAAGATCACTCAGCTGATAAAGACACTTGCTGCCAAGCTGATGATTTGAGTCCAATTCTTGGGACCTAGATGGTGGGAGGAGAGAACTGACAGCTTCAATCTGTCTTCCAACCACCACATATGTGCCATGGAATGCAAGCTCCCATAACATGTACACAAGCATTAAATCAATGAATAAAAATATTTTTTTTAAAAATCAGCAAAAATTATCTTATTTTAAGAATTCAGTTTTATTTAAATTTTGAGAAACACCTAATGTCAACTATTGAAATTGATTTATCTCTATTTTTGACAATGCAATACAGTAAATGAATCAGTGTACTGGACACCAAATACAAAAAAGAACATGGAAGTTTCTAATGGGTCTCTTCCATACCACCCAAAACAGCTTCAAGTGCTAGTCACAATGAGCCTTCAGTTTCTATAGTAAGATTGGGTTTACATTTATCTTCTTACCCCCTATCTATTAAATACGGCACACAGTGAGGCAGACAGTATTTACCAGGACCCCTAAATAACTCCATCGGAATTTATTATTGGCTTGCCGTGACGGAGCAGTAAATACAAGCAGCTTTGATATCTGCTCTGTCAGCTTCCCTTTGCTGCTGTGAGCACTCATGGGACTTCTGTTAAACATAGCTATTACAGGTTTCTCTGAAAACCTGCTGAATTCCTGTTGATCAAGGTGAAGGTTTTCTTCACAAGAAAGTTTTATCCTGGTATCAGGCAAACCTATGAATATTTCAGGAAACAGTTTGCCTTTATAGAATTGTTATTGTTATTATTGTTTTTTGGTTTTCAATCCTGTTATTTAGCCCAGGATGCCTTGGAACTCTCACAATCCTCCTGTCTCGACCCCCTGAATCACTACATTGTGATCACATTGTCTTCTATCATTCAGAGTTACATAGACTTGCCTTATTTGTTTCCTTACAATCAAAATTCCGAGAAAATGCAATGTTTTAGAGACCCAAAATGTCTCAGTAGCGCTTTGCTACATTTCTTAGTTCTAAAAATGTGCAATCAGTCAAAATTACCAGTAGGTGGCAAAATAGTACAAGAGAAATTGGCTTCATGGTCAGATTTCCTTTGTAAATGTCCAGACCAGTAAATTGGAAACAGTTCATTCCTTGTGAATCCAGGAAATCACCTCTGCTTAAATAATGACAGTATTTTAAAAAATGTATTTCTACCTAAAAGACTCCTGAATTGATGTTTACATAATTGAGAAAAATTATGACGGATGATTGTCTATGTTCAAAACCCCATCTCCCTTCTCATCTACTGTGTGTGTTCATGCTCTCAAATGTAATTTAGAAAACATTGCTCTTGTTTCCCACTGGCAACCACTGAAAATCTTTCTCAAACCAACTTTCTTTTGATACTTTTATATGTCAAACTTGTGGGACACATGATCCACCTTCATTCAAACATCTACTTTCAAGAAAGGCAGATGGGTCTTGGGTGGGAGGCAACTATATTATGCTTATAGTTTTTTTAAATATCTTGTTATAGGAACATTCCAGACTCCTCCAAGAACGTGGTGTGGCTTACATTAACGCTGATTCTTCCATAGAAGGTGAATATTGTCAGCCTCAATAGATAACATATGATTGCTCTGCGGGTAACAATTTAGCAGAAAAAATATATTCTAGTACAAAATTAACATGGGGTTAGAATACTGTGGCTGTTTTTACATCCCTTCCCTTCATTCAGGGCTAACTGCATTAGTGACTAAGAGGCATTTCCCCCACTCTGTATTGCAGTGCTGGTCCAGAAAGACAGTATTCCTTAATTTGCCTCCTCTATCAGATTCTTTTAAATATGGTGACACTTACCTGATGAATGCTTACATCATGAACTTTAAGAATCTTCTGCTTTTGAATGATGTATGACATTTAAATATAGAGACTAGAGAGATGGCTAAGCCAGCAAAGGCACTTTCAGGCAAGTCGGACAAACTAAGTGTATCATAGGAACCTATTTAAAGATGGACAATGAGAACTGACTCTACAAAGTTGTATTTGACTTCCACATGTACATCATCACACACACAGAGACACACACACACACACCCTCACATGCACACACACACACACACAGACACACCCTCACATGCACACACACACACGCACATACACAAACACAGTATAAATTCACCATGCCAACATGGTACATAATGCCTTGACAGAGTCACATTGATATTTACCTTCTTCATGTGCATTTCTGAGCATCATTGTTTTAAAGTTTAGACTTCCTGGTGCAGGTCAGTTCCCCTTCTTCCTCTCAGTTAATGGACAGTGGCAGTGTTGTTCAGAACAGACAGCCATCTCCTTCCTTTGTGACTTTAAGGTGTGTGTGTGTGTGTGTGTGTGTGTGTGTGTGTTTGAATTTGTTTACCTCTAAAGAGAGTAACTATCTCAAAGGCTTTTATCATGCTTTGAAAATGAACTGGTATTTGCAAACTCCATGATATCTGACTTGCATACACTGACTATTCAAAATCCCCAATGTGATTATCATTCTTTCCTTACATAAATCATATGTTCTGGGAGCTGGAGTTATAGCACAGTGACAGAGAGGTTACCTAGTATTTCCCATGCCCTGCATTTATTTTCATACATTACAAAAATGCAAGTACAAATATGGTCATATGGCACATGTATGCCTTACAGAATAAATACTCCAAATAAACAAATTTCAAATAATGCGAAATGATGTTATTTTACTGATAGTTTCAAATATTTAACTTGTCTGATATTTTAGTACATCACCAGCCTTAGATAAAAAATATGTCATAACTATGGCCTTAGATAACTGGATCATAAATTTTAGGATCAATAACAAGTACACATAGCTACAGTGTTTCTGCAATACCACATACCTCATTCTATATTGCATTTTTTGGTTAGATGTTCATTTCTCAAGAGATAAAATAAGACACATATTTGTGAATTTATATTAAAAAGCAATCATATATATATATGACAAGATAACAATGTATTTTTTATTTTCAATGTCTTTGTTAACAATAGTTTATAAAATTAAAAAAAACTTAAAAGCAATACACAACTCTTAATGTCCTCACCAAAAGAACTGTCACCTTCACTTCAGAGTGTTTCTATCGTGTGGATTCTCAGGCTATTTAGCTGACACATACACTAGAAGTGATTTAGATGCTGTCTTAATCGCTTTCCATTTAATTGGTATGCAATGTAACCATCATGTGATGTAAGTACCTATATTACCTCTATTGTACAAAGAGGAAGCTGTGACTCAGAGAAGTCAAATAACTTCCCACGGGTCACCTGCTAGGGACAGGTTGAGTTCAGATCCACCCTAAATATTATGCTTTTTACCTCCCATTAGATCCTACAGGACTTTGGTATTATACTACAGATAAATAGTTCTAGATCCATCTTTTCACTCAGTAAACATTATATAAAACTTCCATATGTGTCAGGGGTCAACTCTGAACAGTCCTTGAAGGGAGGAGTGAGGAATTGAGAAATACTAGATAAGAAAAAATATAAACATAGATGAAGAAAATGATACAGACACAGGATAGCATTCGGAGGGCTCTGGGTCAATACTCCATCACCTCAAGTTTATTCCTAATGGGTTTTTATACACTAGCAAGGGTAAAGGCAAGAGACCTCCCTTTTTAAAGATCAAGGTATAAAGTTCAAACAAGGGTAGACACTTTCTTAATTCTCTAAAAACCTGGTAATCATGCCTTACGGCAAAATATCTTGTAATAAGACCTTGAAGCATAAGACACCTGACAGCCACGCCTTTTGCCAGAACACCCTATTATGCAGCTTTATGGGGCAAAGCAAACTCTGACTCTCTGACTTTGAGTCAAAATGGAAATGAACCACAAGTTGGAATCTTTGTGGGTTCCCACATGTATGCTCAATATACATTGAGTTACTACACTTATAAAGCAACAACCACAACAAATCCCTTAACAAAAAAATAAGTGACAAAAAATAAAACAATAGAAGCACTTCTGTGGCATATTCAATGGAACAAGTACATTTAAGTTCTGTAGCTGATATTGCAGCAAGTGTCCTTTTATGTATATGCATGTTTCTATATGATGATTGAAGTGAACAGAGAGCCACAAGTATAATTCTTTGGTCACAAGAAGAGTGCAATTAAATTGCAATAAATGCCTTCAAAGCATCTTCCTCCAGCACTCTCATATAAATGCATATATGTATCAAAAATTACATTTACTATTTATGTGTCTACTCTTCTATATTTTTTGAGATAGCCTTCTTACTTTGTAGTCCTGTCTGGCACGGAGCTCATGAAAATCCTGTTTCAGTCTCCTGAGTGTTGGGTTTGCAAGCCTGCACTATTCAGCCTTCAGTGACATGGATCCTTTAATTTGAGAAAAAAAAGATACATAACATTCCTGGAAAGAATCTCATGCTGTGGACACATAGGTACAGGCTCTTCCCTAACAGTCCATTTGGAGGAGAGCAATGATAAAACAGTTAGTCAAAGTGTGAGGGAGATGAGTTATATTAAAAAAAAAAACAAGGGTAAGAAAGGAGGATAGTAGCTAGTATGGAGTAGATACAATACACAGTGTCACATAGAGGAGTAATGGAGATAACTCAGAAAATGTAACATGAGTCCAAAGTGTGAAGAAGTCATACAGATGTGATGTAGAACACTGATCCAGACTGAGGGAACAGTATTTTCAAAGACCTTAAGGCAGAGGTCTTGGGTAGAGTGGGAAGTGAAGATTTGGAGAGACAGCCTACAGTTTAGCTCTCTTCCCAACCTCAGGCCTAGTTTTAGCTGTGTCAGTGCCAAAGACATTGGATTTTTACATTAAGATGGAGAGCATTTGAGAGTTTTCATTAATTGCATGTTTGAAGGGATCTTTCTGTATAGAGTTTAGCAACAATCTTTGAATAAAACAATAACAGAAATAAAACAAATAAACTGTTCTATCCCTTCCATCTGTTTCAGGAAACTACACTCTAAGAGTTGATTGCACACCACTGATGCACAGCTTAGTGTACAACCTAACAAAAGAGGTAAAGAGAAAGACATACCATCTTAGGAATGCTACAAATGATACTTTCTTGGGGTGAAATTATTCTGTTACACATTGACATTGTTTATTGCTAACTTTATTTCCTTGAACTGTCACAGTTAACCAACTCTTTCTCCAGATACTACTGCCCATCTCCCTAACCTCTGTAAGGCAGCCTTTAGGCTGCATTCTGCCTACCATTCCCAGTTTGGTAATAAGTAAACATATCTTTCAAAGCAGCCATTGGAGTCACACAGTTGCTTACTAAAGTTTAATTCCTGTACTTTATAACTGCTTTATACCCCCTTTATGGTGAAATCAATTAACTCAGAATGTAGGAAAAACAATGTCTTAAGTGAAAATGCAGAGTCATTTTGGGACAACTACTAGGTGATGCCTTGTAAATACCTTCTTATCTTTTGCCTTGGACTGCAACCTGTGGGCCCATCATGAGGGCCTGACATGCCTCCTAGCTCTCTTAACATCAATGTATACTGAAGGTGGTTGAGATGTGCACCAGCACTTCTATGTGGAAGGCTTTTTTAAGAAAGGGTCTTGATAGGTAGTCCAGATGTATCTTAACTTGAGCTCCAGATCTTCCTCTCTCAGGCTCCAGAGTGCTGGAATTACAGGTGTGTACCATCATTCCAGCTGCATGACTGACTTTTGAGACTGACCTGGAATGTACAGCTAAAACCATTTTGGGGGGAATGTGTTTGCAATTATTTACAAAGGTTTGTTTGATAAACTGATAATTTAATACAGTATTATATCTTTAAATGTATGCTTCTTAAGAAAATGGAGGGTGAATTTATAAGTGAGTGAAATAATTTTTGTTTATTCATATTTTATAGTTGAAGATGCTAATATATCTTTTTATTCTCTTTCCAGGCTAGAAAAATCTAATTTGTGTCTATGTAATTATTTATAGATATATTTATTGCAATATATAGTAAATTGACTTCTACATTTTTGTATAAAAACTTTAAATAGTACAGGTGGTTAATAATTTTTGAATTGACCTTTTTGAGTACTAATACACTTGACAGTTATTAAGTATGAAACAAAATATTGTATAATTCTTCCACTGAACCGGAATAACTATGAAATCTTAGTTGTGATTAGCTTATTAAATATTCCTCCTACAACTTGATATATTTTAATTCTAATTTCAATTATAGGTCATATTTTACTCCTTTAAGTTTTATACCTAAAAAAACAGATAATAAGTTTCAAGCTCAGTGTTTAGCACAATTACATCAAGCAATCAATTAAAAAAGAATACCATTAATTATGTTGCATTTTGTTATATTATTTAATGACTTCAATACATATCATGTAAGACTTCAGCAATCCTACTGACAAGAAGCAATATTAATAGGAATATTTCCGTTAATAAGGTTATCCCATTTGTTTATTTATAAGAGTAGGAGAATATATGTTTTTGAGAGTATTTTCCTTCCGTCTTGGAAAACAGACCTATGATTGTTCTTCCACAGACAATGACTTATGACTTGAGAATAATTTGTTGAATTCTTTTCCATGTACCCCACATCTTGCAACTACACATGCATAGATATTTTCCCTTGAGATATTTCTTAATGTAACTGTCAAATCCCTATGCTGGCCATTGAACCCAAGCCTGTGGCACACCAGAAAAGCATTCTTACAATGCACCACACAACAGTCCCATAATTGACAGCAACTTCTTATGTAGAGATCTCATCTCTTGTTTTGCTGTAATGCAGTTTAACACTTCACTTTCTCATTGAGGGACATTTAAGTTTATGTATTGGATTTGTGAGTATTCTCTTCTTTTCAACTTGTATAGCTCCAAAGCCCAGATGAAGGCTTTGAAGGCAAATCTCTTTATGACAGCTGGAGACACAAGAGTCCTTCACCAGAATTCAGTGGAATGCCCAGGTACACAAACAATCTAGACATTCTACCCAGTTTGGTTGTTCTTTGGATTGTTTTGGAAATTAAAGGGTACTTTTTTTCAATTGTTAGTAAAAAGTAACTTTCATAATGCTCTGACATCTGACAAATGAATGTAGTGGTTTGATTTACAATAAAATATTATCCTGTGTTTTAAAATTAAATCTGTGAGTTTTAAAAGCTGATTTTTGAGGAAGCTGTATGCAAGAGGCAGCAGCCAAGGTTCTAATGACATGGACCCTTCAAAGTATACTGGGAAAAATAATTTTAATATCTTTTGAAAGGAAAGGGACAATAATGGTGTCTTTAAGGATACATGATGCTTTACATGGTACAGGTAAAAGATCACAATGGAGAAAATGGAACACAATTCTGTCAAATATCTGTCCTATATCAGTCTGTAGTTATTCCTTTTCCTGAACATCATACAGTTAACAAATATTTTATTTATTCTTATAAATTATAACTATGACTGTGTGGTTGTATCTTTACATGCAGGAGAAGGGAAATGGAAATAAATATCTCAATAGTTTGTAAAGGGAGACAACTACAGTATGAATAACTTAAAATGATCAAGCAGAATTCACATTCTAATTATTGAAAATGTACACCAGGCACAGATGAAGCAAATAGTTTGAAGGAAAGCATTTTCCAACCTCCAGAATCCTTAAATAAAACTGTGACTTACAAAAGTACCACTCCATAGAACTGAATTACAGAGAAAGTACATCTTCAGAACCAGAAAAAATATCTGATTTTAGCTGTATATCTAAGGCTATTATATTTGTAATAGTATAACTAGAATTTAGTAATTGACCTTTGATCTTTATAGAATGAACATGGTATTCTGAACTAATTCTACTAATTTATCTCTGAAAGGATTAGCAAGCTGGGATCTGGCAATGATTTTGAAGTGTTTTTCCAAAGACTTGGGATTGCTTCAGGCAGAGCACGATACACTAAAAATTGGGTAAGCCTAAATTAATGCATTCTTAAGGATGAAGTAAGGGTATACTTTTAACTAAATTAATAAGTTTTACTTCAATAAGTACTTCTGGCATAGAGGAAGAATTGGAAAGCCAAATAGCAATGTCTCATTGGTTGATTGTCTGTCTCTGTTTTTCTGAGTCTGTATTCACATTTGGAGAGAACTTCCTAATACTTTAGGCAGTCTACAACTTCCATGGTTTCTCTTAAATGTATTCTGTTTTATTTATTTGGTGATTCAATATTCACTTCATCTTTTAAGTTAGTGAGAATTATCTTGGACACATCTTTCCTCATTTTTCTTCAAAATCAATCCAAATCAGCAAGACCTAACAGTATTTGGATTTTTGCCTACTATTGTAGCTCAGATCATCAAATAAACAACAAATCACTGAAAAAATGGTATAATACAACAAAATCATAAGTCATTTTCAATTTCCTTTCTTGTTGTGATAGCTCAATTTTTAGTTTTGTTTTAAAAGTGTATATTTTCTAAAATCTCCAATAGTTCTTTCTAGCTTAGAGCTAGAGATTTTTGATTCTTAATTCCAAACCATCCCTGAGTTCTGTTTTACAGTGCAGAGTGATTTACCCTTTTAATTTTTTTCATGCTCACTTACTTCAAAGTTTGTAAGTAACAACTTATATGTCTACCTTTTTATTTTTCAGATTTATGTTAGTAAGAAAAGAATCTCATAGTTATTGTCTTATTTAGGGTTATGATTGCTGTGATGAAATCCAGTGACCCAAGTAACTTGGGAAGGACTATTCAATATCAAAGGATGTCAGGGCAGGAACCTCTAGGTATGAGCTGATACAGAGGCTATGAAAGAATGCTGCTTACTGGCTTCCTTGTTGTGGCTTTCTCAGTCCAGAGATGGCACCACTCACAATGGCTTGTCCCTTTATCTGCCAATAACTAATTAGTAAAAAAATTGCCTTACAGATTTGTGTACAGCCTGATCTTAAGGAGGCATTTTCTCAATTAAAGTTCCCTCCTCTTAGATGGCTCTAGCTCCTGTCAATTGACATAAAACCAGCC
>LZPO01077969.1:0-11001 GCA_001675575.1 Neotoma lepida
TGTTAAATTTGTAAATTTGTAAAATTCAGACAGAAGTAATGAAACTTTATGAAAGTGACAGGTCCCATGGAGATATAACTTAAAACAATGGGAAGACTCATTTACTAGCAGAAAGATAATTGATCTTGAAGTACAGTTAGATAATTATATTTATAACTGTAATGTTTGGTATAATGAAAAACAGCCCTTATCACTTGAGCCGTAAATAAGAACTCTGCTGGTTAACATTTGCTAAATATTTTATTTTTCATTAACAAAGAGAATATTCATAAAATGCAAGACACTTCAGGCCAAATGACTTTTAGATGCAACTATGAAGGAGTGTACAGTGTTTTTGATCCTACTGCGATAAAATAATTGAGAAGAGAAGAGTTTACTCTAGCTTACAATNCGAGGTTATAGTCCATCATTGAAGGGAAGTTACAATGGTAGTAGTAGTCATATTATATCCAAAATCAAGCAGAGGACTGTGAATACGTCTTCTGAGTTCACTTTTGTCCTTTTATATAGCTTAAAATTCCAGCCCAGGGGGTGATGCCACCCACAGTGGGCATGTCTTCCCATCTCAATTAACATAATCAAGATCATTGCCCACAGGCATGTCCAGGCTATCCAAGCACATCTACTAAGTGTTTCTAGATCTTTTCAATTTGACAACCGAGATTAACCTTTACAAAAGTTATTTGCAGTTCTATTCCACTGAAAAATTTAACCAATTTCTGTATGAACTTCCAAACAACCACAGTATCTCCATTTCACCTCACATCTCTTGAGTGTTGTAGTCCTAAAGTTGGTTTGATTTCTTTTTCTTCTTGTCATGCCTTTCTAGTCCCCTCATCATAGCAAGCTTCTCAGTTGTTCTCCATAGAATGAGACCTGCCTCTTTCTCTACTTAAAAAATTCAGTGTGGATAACCAACAGATATTCTCTTCTCTAGGGAAGACTATTTTTCCCACTCTCAGAATTTCTCATTTGCCTGTAATTCTTTGTCTAGAGTTGAGGCATCCTGAACTTGTCTTGAAAACATAGACATATNTATATCATTATATGAACTGTGATAATTACATTTATTTCTTTAGGAAAAGCATACATATGCACATGCACACAAACACACAAATAATAACAGCAATAATTGAAGAAAAAGAGGCCATGAATTTTAAGAAAGCAGTGAGGAGGGGTACAAAGAAAGGTTGAGAGGGAGGAAAAGGAATGAAAAATGATGTAATTACTATAATCTAAAAAATATTTTTTTTCAAAGTAAGGTTTTTCTCAGAGGTTACTTTCATTCATTTCAAGTTTCCTTGGCCAACTCTCCAACAGGCCCATGGTACTCTTCCATTCTCTGGAAACTACCTAAAGCATGGCTACAAATTACACCCTTTGTGGAGGTTCAAAATGAAAATAACATGTGTATTTTTAGTCTTTCCTCTAACAGAGAAGCAGTCTTGTCAAAATGCCATTGGTCGAAATGAACTACTGCAGAATATTGACTCAGAACATATTTCATTTTAAACCATAAATCAACTACCTCCCAATACCAAGCGAGGGGCAGAGTAAGTCAAGCATGAATCAGAGATAGTGACAGGCCAAAATACCTGCCTCATCATGACAGACAGCCCTTGCATTACTGCTTTCTTAAGTCTCTGGTTTTGGCACAGTTAAAAGAGAAAAACAAAGTGAAAATTTTTGTTGACAGAAAGAACACTTTTAAAATTACCCACTATATCACTTCAATGAAGAAAAGTCCATGTAATGCAATAAGTCTAAGCTGAGCTTAGCATCCTGTAAAGTGCCATTTTAATAACAATGCTGCTTTTGTACAAACAGAATCACTTGACCTCTTTCTTTCATTTTTATAATTAATGAAGATAATGAATCAGGCAGAACTAATTTTAAATGGGAAAAATAATGATTAAAAGATACATTAATTTCTCATACAACTTTTGATGTTGGAAATGCACTGATAAAACTGTTGCCAATTAGGCATTGTGGGAAAAGACAGACCAGCAGAATGAAGCATCTTTTTCGCAGTTGCAAAAAGTTCCAGTTTTACCATCTTTATCTTTTTGCATTCATAAAATTACAATCACATGAAACATTATTTCATAGACAACCTTCTATGTGAATCAAGGAAATACAATCAAATTGTTTATGTCTCTTCTCCCCATGTCACACAAGCCGGCCTCTCACAAGATACATCACCAATAACTCTGAACTTCTTCCAAGTGCTAGATGGACAGGTTTTTGTCACCAAGCCTGGCTCCTGTTCTACTCACTACTGTGTATTGAGTGTTATATAGGAAACACTTACAATGCCAAGTTACATGCACTTTTGCCTTCTGGTTTTCATTTGGAGATATACTATGCATAGGATTAAACCATGTAATTTACCTTTCAAATTAGTCACTTGATATATGCACAGTCATACTGGTACACCATCATGTATTCTCAGCATGTTTGGAGAGAGTATGATTTTATAACACTCTATGTAACCTGACTTCATTCTCTTTAGTTACCTTTGCTTGAACTGCTTTGTTATGTTTTATCATATGTGAAGGTGCCAATATTTAGAGTCATATTGACTGTGGAGTCTCAGCCTTGTCTTTTTACATGCTTCAGTTATGACCAAATTTCAGGATCTAGAGTTCTTTGAGTACAAAAATCACATCCTAATTTAAATAGTGCTTTTATATATATTATGCATTTTTAACAGATGTTGTATAAGATGATGAATCAGTCATTACTGCAAAAATCTTGTCAGTCCTTGCTTGCTACCACACCTGATAATGTTTCATCCCTGGGAACCCTGTAGTAAGTAGAAGGACAGAATTGACTCCTGAAAATTGTACTCTGATCTCCACACATAAATCATGGCTCATACACATATCCAATAAATTAATACATAAATATAAAAAAGTGCATCCTACTTTATGTCTCTGGTTGTTTTTATAATACTGTGAGTTTAAGTTTATTTTCAGATAGATATTTTGGTAAATCTTACGATTTTGGCACATTTCATTTTTCTTGAAGAAATATCGAAGTATCTTTATTCTTTATTTATCTCATTAAATTAACAAATATCACTGAGCCCCTTCCATATGGTGGGCCATTTGCTAAGGATGTACTGTTACAGAAAGAGGCATTAATAGTTAGGGTATTTTCCAAACCACCTGCAAACTATGGGTTCTATATATCCAAGGCAATAATCACATGAAAGCAAACTTCCAGTGCCTCATCAGCATCAGATCTATGGAGCTCTAATTACGATTTAGGTCAGTTACTTAGGTCTTCGGCCTTTATGCTTCAGCTTCCAGGAGTCCTTGCTCAGCCTGCTCTCTAACCTGGGTGCTGTATCATGTTTGTCACTATACTAAAACTAGGTTACTTTGTGAAAATAACCAAACATTTCCTCTAAGTAGCTCTCTTAGGATGGTCACTGATGTGACCTGAACAGTGTTCACTGTTTGGCTGTTCCCTTAACAGTCAGGTGCTGGGCGCTGGGTGTTGAGATTGATTATTGGATGGATATCTTCATACCCTAGGGATTGTATGTTTGTTCTTTCTGATTCTGCTCCCCTCTGCAGCATTCTGCATTGAGAAGTGCTGGGGAGGAAGCGGAGTTAATTAGCATAACAGCCTGGAGAATAGGTCACCTAAAGTGTAGGTAAGCCAATTAATCGGAACTATGAGAACTATTGTGTGTTCAAATTCAGAACTATGCTGAAACAGGCACAACATAATAAGACATAAAAATGATAAAATACAAAGTCGCAAGAAAGTCAGATGAAAGCAGAATTGGAAAGGGCACCGCAGAAATGAAAGGCCAGACCCCTGGGAGCAGATTATTTACAGAACTCAGTAAAGAGTAAGTCAGAGTTAGCATAAGAAATGACTGGTAAAAATGTTGAAAAAGTTTCATTCTTCCCCAGTGACAAAGGAAAACTAATAGCCAAGCTTGTTGTTTGGGAATAGAAAAATTGTCAGTAGTTCAAAAGCCTCTGTCAAAATTATCAGCATTCTTACAATAGACTTCCAAGTCCAAGTGGATTCTGTGTGATCAACATTAAGATGTGAGTGATTAACATTTTACAATCTCAAATAGACAGTTTTTAATGTTCATAAATAATATATAGGCCTTTAAATTAGTCCTTTTTCCAAATGCAGTCAGTCTTGCAATCCCAGAAATCTACAGTTTTCTCCATTGGTGGAGTTCTGCCCAGCAACCTCCCCAGTGTTGCCCAGAACCTGACCCCAAGGGGACAGAACCTAATGCCCTGCTCTCATTAGCACTGTTTGTAAACTCCTTTCCCAGGCCCTAATTATAAGCACAAGGAAGAGGCTTTATTATTCCAGACTGTTGTCATTGTTGACTTTTGCTCTGGAGATGGGTTCCTGACATATAATACAGATGGCTTCAAACTTGCTATTCAGCTCAAGAGATCACTGTTTTTGGTTGTTATTTTTGTATTGTTTTTCTTTCCCCTCAGTTTCCTAAGTGCTAGGATTACAGTCAGAGATCCACAAATCTGCATTCTGTTCTGGTTTAATGAAAGTAATTTAAAACATGAAATCCCATTTTTTAATCTAAATATGTTAAATAGAAAGAAAAAAGGAATACATGTTATTGTGGATATTAATTTATTTTCCAAAATTTATTGATTTTTTTTTGTGTGAGTGTGTGCTGGATGTGTATGTAGTATATGTGTGTACATGTTCCACTATCGATGAGTATATGCAGGTGAGTGTGTGTGTGTGCACACGGAAGGCAGAGGTTGATGGTTCATGTCTTCATCAATTGCTCTGCACATTGTTTATCATTATCATCATCATCATCATCATCATCATCATCATCATTTTATTATTGATACAAAATTGCACTGATTCAGCTTGCTGATTATTAAACTCCAGAGGCCTTCTTGTGAATTCCTCCCAGTGCTGGGCTAACAGCCACATCTAACATTTAACCAGGGTGTTAGTGATCAGAACTCAGTTCTTCAAGCTTGCACGACAATCATTTTACAGACTGAGCCAGTGCCTCTGCCCAACTATACTGATAAAAATCCTTACNTATAATACAATTGAATAACTTATAAGCCACAATAATAAAATACCACATATTTAATGTTTTCCCTAAGCCAGTCATGTTAACAAACACTGAAGTACAAGATACAGCTTCTGCATTCGAGTTGTTTATAATTGATTTGAGAAGTGATTAAACAAACAGTGGCAACAAATAACTCGAGGCAGTCAGCTTTTGTATACTTTTGCAGCTTGCATACAATATCCTGTAAATTCAAAGGGAAAGGAGATCAATGGAAACTTTATTGATCTGAGGAAGACAAGTAAAACTATTGAATTGTGTTTAATATGGGTAGGTGGCTGTGAGATAAATGCATTGAAAAACTGATCATATTTTGTTGTGTAGCAGATAATTCTCCAAGATCAGGTGGGAGTTAATAATAAAACTTAAATATAAGGTATAAATATGGATTAAAATTATAACAAGTCTGAACAGAGCCCCCCCCCACACACACACACAAAGAAAGACAGTGCAACAGAGATAGGGCACTAGCCATTAATATGATAAAAAGAGGTTTTAAGAGAGATCAGGACTCAGCTATTACCAACTGTTCCCCCAAATTTTTCCATATGTAATATGTTATTCTTTATACTTCTGCCACGCCCCTCTGCTCCCATTGAGAATCAGTCAACATTGAGTTATCTGTCACAGAGGAACACTAAATGCTCTAGCAACTGTTCTATAAGGTTATGCTGTATGTANATGCGTTAAATGAATTCTTAAATGCTTTAAATGTATTTTCCCTATGCCATCTTCTTTTCCTGTCTTCTTTCCTGCTAAAGGGACAAAGAAGGTGACATGTTTTGCAACTGTGCTAGTTGATTTCAGTTGTCACTTGAGGGAGTCTTAGCTGGGGATCGTTGAGATCAAGCAGGCCTGTGGCCGTGTCTCTGAGGGATTTTCTTGATTGATGATTGATGTTGATGACACGATTTCTGGCCAAGTGACCATGGGCTGCTTCCTTAACATTTCTAGGAGATGTAATCTCATAGCAGACATCCTGTTTCCTGCTTCTGCGGTCCTTATAATAGTTCTGCATTGGCTTCTCTGAGCCTTAGGGGCAGGAGTTGTGCTGTAGCTACATCAGTTTGCATTTTCATTAGTTGTGGTTTTCTGTTATTATCTCTATCTGTTGCAAAGAGAAGTTTCTTTGTTGATGGGTAATAGCTAGTTATTTGTGGCCATGAGGCTAAATATTCTTAATGCAATTACTTTTAAATTTCATTTTTATAAGACTTATTTATTTACTTATTATTATTTATTTATTATGTGTGTAGAAGTGTTCCTACATGTGTTTATGTGAACCATGTGCCTATAAGTTCCTGCAGAGACCAGGAAGCATGAGATCCCCTGTACTGGAGTTACAGGCAATTATGAGCTGATTGCCATGGGTCCTGAGAACTGAAACTGAGTCCACTGAAAGAACAGTAAAAGCCTGTACCACAGAGCAATCTCTCCAGCCCCCTTTGAAGTAATTTCTCAAACTCTGTTTGTCCTATAGTTTGAGTTTAAATCTTAAATATGTTTTTCTTATATACTTTATACAGTCATAAACTTCTAGGAATCATAAAGCATAGGGGACCTTTTCAGTTCAGCAACATGCCCAATACTCCATTTTGATTACTACCCAGTCCCTTTCCTTTCTTTCTAAGATGCTTGTCTTACAAAACAATGAATATCTGGAGTCAAATTCTCATCCACCTGTTTCTGGTAAATTCTTAGCATAGCCTTCTGACTCAAATCCCATTTTTCTTAAATTCAATGATAATTTCAACATTAAAGATTTAAATGGTTATTTTATGATTTAAAATAATATTATGATTTAAATAATTCTTGCTACACCCAATTTTTTGCTTAGGTCAACAGAGTCTAAGCTATCACAGAAACATTCAAACATTTCATCAAATCATTTACCTTTAAAAGCCAATACTTTTGTTATCTTTACCTAGTTTCATTAAACAAGTCTATTTTATTTCTTAATAAGTTTTATTTAATGTTCTTTGTAGTCACTTCTCTGGTAGATGTGGAGTCCTCTTTTACAGCAAACTGAAATCTCTCTTAGGCCAAAGGGAGTCTTAGCTACCACATCTTCCTGGTTGTGCTTTTCATTTTACTCTAAGGCTAACATACTCTCACTCAAGCTTGGGAAGATCTAACCACTATACTGAAAATTCACTGACAGAAAAGCTGGCCTTGATTATTATCACGTTCCAAGTGTTCATTTATGTGCCTTGCATGCTTTAGCTGAGTTAATCTAAAAAAAATCTATAGTATTGGAAGTAGATAATATCAAATCTTGCTCTATCTATTTCAAAGGTGTAGAAACTAAGGTACAAAGAAATTAAGTTGTATGCCCAATGTTATGCAGCACATGCAGGCAGGGTTTGAAATGTAAATACTCTCATAAATGAAGATGCAATTAAAACAGCAAAGACACATCGGAGACATTTGGGATTACCAGAGAGAACAAGTTTATAATAAAGGCAGCTGTACTATTCATACAAATGTAATTTAACTGTTTATTAATTAACTGTCTTATTTAATTTAAAAGTAAGATGTAGATTTCAGAATTTTTACTTATGATTTATGGTCCAGCAAGGAATTCCCCTAATCAAAAACTAGATTTTCATTTTAATTAAATTGAGGTCTTTCCACATCGATGAATGTAATCAAGGCAATCTGCTTTCTTGTAGTCATACCAAAAGCCCTATCTTCTAGATTATTCTAGATTTCGTCAAGTTGATCATTAGCAGCAACACTGAGATCCTATGATACCTTATTTGGGAGAGGTGAGGCTATCTTCCTTCATTTAGTATAATCATGTCTCCTTATCCTAGATTATCACATATCAAAGGATTTTGCTCCTTTTTATGGTTGGATGTTATTTTTTAATGTAAATTTTCATTGATTCTTTGAGAATTTCATACAATGNAGATTTGTTGTATTTACTCTTAAATCCACACCCACTGTTTCCAGATTCACTTGCTCCCAATTTTATGTCTCTCTCCCCGCTCCCACTGTCTCCTGCCTCCTCTACCTGTCTTTCTCATCTATAGAGTCCAACCTTGCTCCCCAAATACTCATGAATGTGGGGTCATCCACTAATAATGTTTGAAATAACAGGGGCTGCATCCTTAAACACAACTGACTCTTTCTCCCTGAGAAGCCAGATCAAAATTTCTCAGTTAGTGATGGGAGAACTGAAAGCCATTCCACTCTTTATGCTAGTGTTTTGTTTGTTTTAATCTTGTACAGGCATTCACAGCTGTTGTGAGTTCATTCATTCAGTGGTACTGTCATTTCCAGAAGACAGTATTTTCTGTGGTCCTCAGCAGTGATCCCTGACCCTTGTGGGAATTGGTAACATAATTAGCCCATTTGGACTGGTATTCTTTATGCACCATATTTTCTCTATCTATTTATATTTTGATGGGCACTTAGATTTTTTCCATTTTTAATCTATTGTGCTACAAATGATTAGACTTAAGATATAGCTGAGTTGATTTTCTTTTCAGGTGCACCTATTAGTTGGTAGATAGATATATGTCTAGATGATAGATAATATTATATGTCTAGTTTTAAGTTTTTAAGACATCATGATTTTGTTTGCCAAAATGGACAATCTAATGCATATCAATACAAATAAGGTGCAATCTACACCTTATTCGTAAATATATTTTGTCTTTTTGCTAGTACAAATTTTTACTAGAGTGAGGTCTCAAAAAGGTAGAAGACTAGGAACTACACCAGGTTTTTCCTCTGAACTACATATATGTGTGCTGGCGTGTGCATATGCACTCACACAAAAAAGCATACACCCATACACACAATGATTAAGAATATTAGAAATGTCATGTAGAAAATAAGGCTACCATCTTTAGTAAATGCAAAATAAAATTCAAGATGGTTAGTGAACACCTACAGCTCAGAGGTTGGTAAGTGATGTTATCCACGATATACAGCTGTACTGTTAGTATGGAAAATAGAATAGGAAGTGAAATTAGCATATAGAATGAAAGTTAGTAGTGATGATACAGTGGAGATGTTGAGTACAAAAGAGAGGCCACTGACAAACTGATTCATCAGAACAAGGGCTACTAAATACTGACAATGGAAGTGTGTAGCCCTTTTGTGACAGTTTCAAAATTTATCTTCCAAGTTGCAGTTCTCTGGTAGTATTGGCATATCTTGAATTTCATGTGACTTTCTTCTTGCACAACAAAAGACATTTGAAAACAAAATAACATATAGTCTTTTATTGTAAAGTCTTTCTTCATCCTCTTAGTATTGGTTGTACCAAAGCTAAGACAAGGAAGATCTGGTGTGCTGATTACTCATTAACCAGTCAGAAGTAAGAATGTTCCTGTTATCCACAGACAGTAGATTGCTATCTGTTATGTATTACCGAGTATATAGATTTGCTAATGAAAAATTATTTAGAGGATTAAATGTTGAGATTCTTAAAAACATTAGCTGACCTACTTATTGAAGTATTGCTAGTTGCTTGAAAATTGAACACCTATTTCTGATTGTTTCTGTCGACCTAAAACTTCCAAGTATGTTATAAATTTCTTACCAATTTGTCCTTTGAACTTTAATCTCAGGAACAAAATGTTTTCCCATTTTACTTTTATTTTTTAGTGCAAGTGCTTCCAGAACTATTCAGGCTTAAACTAAAAGTAAACTCCTAGGTAAAAATAATATATTTGAAACAATAATGAGTGGCAGTAATTCTTTTAGGTCACTTTTAAATTATNAATAATAATGACTTCAGGTGAGGCTTACCAGCTTACGTCCTTTTTAACAAATTCAGTTGGCTAGATTTGCATTCCAGCCATAACTTATCCATCTACAACGTAATTCCTGTACCCAAGACTCAGAGAACATCACCACAGAGAATGCTGGAAGATTGTAAGAGCTAGGACAACAGGATTTTTGCTGTGAAATTGTGCCTTCTGGAAATCTCAGGGAAGCTATGCTCATGAATTCTCAATAACAGGAATGCCTAAACAAGCACTGAGCAAAAATGACACCAATAGACATGCTAAATGAATTAAGAAAATCTCACAGGTCCTCAGCCCTAGACAATGAACTATAGGCAACCAAGGAACACTGAAAGCAGGAGAAATAGTATTTCTAGGGAGAACAGTCCTAATTGGTTTTCTAATACTACATGATCATGATAAATAACATATAACTGAACAGCTTGTTTTTATTTATATAGGATACACACACACACACAAACACACACACACACACACACACACAAACACACACACACACACACAAACACACACACACATACACACCAAAATAAATGAGAATCCATGAATTTGAGAGAAGATGGATGCATGGGTATATGGTAGAAATTGGATGGAGATAAGGAAAAGGGCAAGTGATATGATTATTTTCATTTTAACAAATCAGAAACAATTAAAAATGAGTTTCTCAGGTTGGGGAGATAGCTCACTTGTTAAAATTCTTGACATGGGTCACCAGAACCTATTTTAAAAACAGCTAAGTGTGCTAGAGAATTTTATACTCTCAATGTTAGATAATAAGCTTATTTAATTTGGCCACTGAGAATGATTCCTGTCTCAAAAAATCTTAATAAAAATATATTTTCTCAGTCCATTTAGTGCTACTTGTAAGTATATAATTCATGGCTGGCCAGTTGGTATTGGATAACTAATTAGGGCTTTATCCCAGGGGATGACTCTTTCTTCTCAACTCAGTCCTTAGTTGCCTATGGTCATATTTTTAGGCATGGGGCCCCATAAGTTTTATGCCTTCCATGTTAGCCTATATATTTGTTTTGTCAATTTTCAGTATTGTTTAGGCAACCATATTGTGATATTGATATATATATATGTATGTATATATGTGTATATGTATGTATGTATGTATATGTATATATATGT
>LZPO01077973.1:0-10960 GCA_001675575.1 Neotoma lepida
GAATAACTTTCTCATTTTTCTTATCCTCATGTTATTGGATGACTCATAAACAAAGAATTGCAGAGGTATGCTTTTAAATTCTAAAAGAAGAAAAACACAGTCCATGTGTTTCTTGTCTCTCCATGGATATGGAAAACATGAACAGCAAATATATTTGTCTAGAGCTTTTCATTGCATGTGATTTATACTTACATAAATATTAATCCACATAGAACACATTCCTCTCTTCCCTTTGTACAGCTACTGGATAGATATGATTTATTGTCTGCATTCATAAATTCATTTTGTAATACAATTTACATATCTGCCCCACTTTTACTACTACTTCAAGATGAAGTGATTATGAAATAGTTTTGGAGATGCTATCGGTTAAGTTGAAAAGAAAGCTGAAAAGGGAGGGATAGATTTCTTGGTGTTTATTAACTCAATTTTGGATGGCATTTATTAGAAAGAAATTGAAACAGACTCTATTTCATATGTATACCTGGATTCTTTAAGAGGAATGTTAAGCATGTGTTATTTTATAATGCACTGAGTACTCCAGCTGTCTTACACCATTGCAACTTGAGGTTATTTCAGGACAGTAAAAGTAAAACATGAGGATTTTTTTAAAGAAAAAGTGAATTATTGCCCATTTCCTCCAGTGTCTCAATACTGGGTAGGAAGCACTGGCGCTCTTAGCAGAACGTTGATCTTCATAATCAATAGAATTCTGATAGATGTGACTCCTCCTATCAAGTTTTACTAAAGAACAAGTGTTAACCCATTGGAAAATGTCAGCATCTACACACTTACACATAGAGAACATATGGATTCTGACTTAGGAAAGCAACTAATATCATTCAGTGCAGGCTCAGTTCTTGGGAAAACATAAAAAAGCATGCAGGTAAAAAGATAAAAGGTGACTAAAAAATAGCATATTAGGGTCTTAGAGAGATGACTCAGAAATTAATAGCACTGGTTGCTTTTCCATAGAACCAAGTTTTTAGTTTCCAGCTCACAGCCACTTGTAACTTCAGTCCTAGTGTATCCAACACCCTCTTCTGCCTCCACAGCCACTGCGTGTATGTGGTACATATTCATATATTCAGGCAAAGTACTCATACAAGTAAAATTCTTAAAAAATAAATCCTTTTTTTTAAAAAAAAATAGCATTTTAGCTGGATGTGGTGCTGCATACTGTAACTGCAGTACTCAGGAAGCTGAGGTAGGGAGATCTTTACAAGCTCAAGTCCAGACAGCTAGGGTACATATTGAATTTGAAGCCAGCCTCAGCTACATAGCAAGACCTTGTCTCAAACTCCATTACCACCAAAATTTTTTTTCCCAATTAAATCAAAACCCATGTGGATGTCCAGCTGTACTACCAATGATACTTACTAATGTTCTCTCTGCTGTACCACACTGGCTAGCTAGCATGGAATAAAAACAGCCTAGAAATGGAATGGGGAAGGATTTGCAGACTTCATTTTCAAGCTTGCTTTTATGCATTGAAAATTTTCAGAAATTTACTATCAAAACACGAACACACTTTAAAGTTACTCATAAATCATGTCTTATACAATTCTAAGAACTGACATCTGTCCCACAGAAGGGAGCTGCTGAGAGCCCGAGCGTAGGAGGTGTGTGGGCTCCACCACACCTCTGTTTACAGAGTGACCCCATTTTTAGTCATGTTTGGGAAACTCGTAATGTTCTGGCTTCCTACTTAAAAAGATATTAACCAATGTAGAATTTTTGGAACAATTATGAAGTTATACTAATAAAAGTAGAACATAATGAATGAATAAAAAGTAATAGTAGTCAGATCTCTGCCTACAGCAATATTAACATTTTTATCCAACTAACGTCTATGATACACATGAGATATTCATATGTTCTGCTTTCCCTCATTTTGCCCTGAAGTTCTGTTCTGGGGGAGCCAGCATTTTATCTCCTGATCCTAACTTCCAAAGAGTCACTGGGAAACAAAAAACAAAGTCTACATGTCACACTGACCCTTGCAGCCTGAGATAGGGATCTTTGTCAACTGCTTTATTAAAGAGTCACTCTTGGGTGGAATCTATCAGGGAATTAAGGAAGCTGGGAGGTTGGGGACGGAAAGTGTGTCAGTAGATTCTGGTCCCACAGGCTGCTCTGAGTGCTACCCCAGAGCCATCACTACAGCCCCAGAGCTGTCAGTCTGTCCTGAGTGACAGGCTCCCTAGAGAGGAGGGCGCAACTTCCACACAATCTCCAAAAGGGAGATTGCAGGCCAAGGTTGGTTTTCTATGGAAGAGTCCCTCAGGAGCTTCCAGTAGCACCTGCAGGGGAGGCCACTAGTCCAGGAAAGGGAGTCAGAATGGATCTCTAACAAGATGTTGTCAGTGGGATTCTTCTTCCTTTCAAGCAGAGTATCCTTGAGTACCCAAGAGCTCAACATGCTTCTGTCTACAGAGTCACCACTATATGTGCTTTCAGCCACAGTGTCCGAGTGTCCCCAGCACTTCAGACCTCCGTATGGACTCTGACCTGTCTACATCATTGATGAAACTCTCTGATTCTTCTAATTATTACTTCTTGTTTCTTAAAAAGACAAAAACCTGCTCTGTTATTCAAATCAAATCAAAGCCCTAATACAAGTATAAATAGTCACTCATTGAACCAACTTAGTGTTCTTTTGTACCTAAAAAAAAAAGAAGTTTATAAAGCCAAGTATTGATAGGAAGGAACATACTTCTAGAGCAAACACCATGTGAGTTTTCTTAAAGCCAAGTGTGAACTTTAGTGAGAACCAAACATGAGCCAAGTGAACACCAAATACATTCTCACTGTCTGTGGCTTTGCTCCAATTCACCAAAAAGCTCTCAGGGAGCCAGCAAGATGGCTTAGTGGCAAAGAGGCTTACCTCTGCCTGATGACCTGAGTTCAGTGTCCAGAACCCACATGGTAAAAGTAGAAAACCAACTCTCATAAGCTGTCCTCTGACTTCCAGGTGCACTATACATGCTGTGGTACATTCACAAGTCATACACACTAAGTAAATTAATAAATGTAAAAAATAAGAGAGTTAAACAAGATAAGAAAAGAAGGAACGATCTTAAAGACGTCATCTTAAGGATGGCATTTTCCGTTTTTCCTGAAAAGATTTACATCAATTCAACATAAAGTCCTAGAAATACACTCAAAAGTTAACTAGTATAGTTATTTTTCATTTCAAATATATGTAAATTGTATATGTATGATTTGACGATGAATCCAAGATTAAACTAAGCAACAATAAATACAAAGTACCAAATTATACATGTACATACAGTCACCTTTATAATGTAATGTACATGCATGACATGAGTCACTCTCAGTGACTAATATAAAGAACTGTGTCTCTTACTTGAAATCTCAATCAAACCCAGATTAGATTCTTGTCACTGTCATTTCACCAATGAGGACATTAATAATCAACTCCTTTTGGTGTTGAACTAAATAGTGAAGTGTGTAAAGAAATTCATATCAAATTTTTAATTTTTTTCTCTACTTGACTGAGAATGGCTAATTTGGTCTAGTTCCTAGATTTGGTGCATTGGTTAACTTCCCTGTTGCTAAAATACCCTGGCCAAGCAATTTAAGGAAGGAATGGCTTATTTTTGACTTACAGTTCCAGGGGGATGTAGTCCATCACGGCAGGGCAGGTAGTGCAACGGAAAGCCATCTGGTCACATTGCATGGAGGTCAGGAAACAGAGTGAACAGGGAAGTTGGGACAGGCTGTAAGATAGCAAAGCTGCCCCACTCTGTTTACCTTCTCCAGCAAGGCTCCACCTCATAAACTTTAGGATGGAAAGGTTCCACAACCTTCCCAAACAGGGCCATTAACTGGGGACCAGTGTTGAAGCACATGAGCCTCTGGAGGACATTTCTCACTCAAGCCATCACACTTGGGAAATGGTCCCCTTATGACAGGAAAACACACGAATCTATAAATTACACTGGGTTTGCTGGTCGTGTTCGGCACCCTGAATGTATCCATCTCAGAATCATAACTGAATGCAATCAGTAGGACTGAGACTAAACAACCACTTTTCCCGAAGCTTCTGTGGATTCTGTTGAATGTGAGCTGCACCAATTGGCTTATCAGCGCTAGGGCATGTACCTGACATGACTGGCAGTTCTTCAAACAAATTCTCAGTCCTAGATATATAAGCCAGAGAGTTCTTTTTTCTTTGACCTATTACTTTTAGAAAACCATACATGTAGTAAGTGAAATATTATCACTATAAAATTTCATATACTACAGGATGTGGAGCTGGAGATGTGATTTAGTTGGGAGAATACTTGCCTGGCATGCATGTCCTGTGCTGTTTCCAACACTGCCTAAATCTGGTATGGTAATATATGCCTGGAATTCCAACACTTGGGAAAGTAGAGGTGGGTAGGTCAGAAGTTCAAGATCCTCAGCTACATAGTAGGTTTGAGTCCAGCTGTGGATATAATAGACCCTGTCTCAAAAAACATTCAAATATAGACTAAAAGTGAAAAAGAAAACAGAAAATTGCACTGTACCACTCTCTTTGAGAGCCTCTTCACCCAAGAGCACCAGGGATTCTCATAATTGTCCCCAGACATTTTGACCTCTTGATTTCAATGTCAATTCTAAGAAAAATCTCTACAATGATCTCACTACACAGCAATGTATAAGCTGTTAAAACAATATTAAACCTACAAGAATCATGGCTTGGTTTTTATATAACTTATGAGAAACATTTTCTCACCATCAAAAATTTAAGTGACAAGAAAGTTTAACTAACTAAATTCATCGCTTTCCGGTTCATGATTTTGAAGTGATGCATACTGTCCAAAAATAGCACAGTGACAGAGTTTTGAGGGAGCCTGCAGGGGCGATAGGTGGAGCCTACATGCCACCACTATTTTAGGAAGGGCTTAGAGAAGAATCCACAGTCACCTCTATTTACCTCCTGGTTTTAGTAGTTTCTGGAGCCGTTAGAGGCTTAGACAGAATCAGTAACCTGTGCAAAGCTAAACAGTCCAAATTTCTACCACTGCCAAACTCTCATAGTAAACACCAGCTGTGCGGGAATCAAAAAGTAACACTACTAGAAGCTGTCCCCTAACCCCCATCTCCATAGAAGCCAGAGATCTGGGCCAGGCAGTAAGGAGACAACCATTGACTTTGAGAAAATACCAAAGGAAACTGTTTTCAGCTCAAAATTGTCACCAAGAAATAAACAGCAGTGAAAACATCCCTTTGAGCCTCTCAGGTGATTATCTGTGAGACAGCAATGGGATTCCTGGAATAACTGCTAAAATTAAAAACATATCATACAACAGCCAAAACCTAGTACAGTTTTAGCTCTTGCATTCCAATTCCCCAAAAGGCAACAGTCTAAAGAATATTCTAGTAGCCAGTCTGTCATTTCTAAAAGCAGCCTCATAGAAAACTGGAATAAATTGCTTATATTGGGGTGCTCTTAACAAGTTAGAAGCCTTTATTTTTATTTGTGCACTAAAAGGTCTTTAGAATGAGAAAGGAGAATAGAACAAGACAACTCCAAAGACCAAACTGTGTTTCTCTTCTTCTCAGATAGGACAATAGCCAGTTGTAGAATTTTAGTTTGGATCTCTGTCATAAATTTTCTAGGTCTCTAAAGTAATTCTCCTTTCTAATCATCTGTATCATAGTTGCTTCTCTCATTGCTGTGATACAATATTTAATAAAAGCTACTTCCGGAATGACTGGTGCTAACTCAGAGTTTGCCAGCCCCATCTAGTGTGGTAGGAGGGAGTGACAGTGGAAGAGTGAGGTTTGTGGTCATATTGCGTCTTCAGTCAGGAAGCAATGAGAGATGAATTCTGGCTCTCAGCTAGCTTCCTTCCCTCCTTCTTTCTTTTTTTTCTTAATTCAGTCTGGAACTGACCCTCGCTTATGGAATGGTGCTACCCACATTTAGGGTCTTCCTTCCTCGGTTAGCCTCTCTGGAAACACCCTCACAGACAGGCCCGGGGGTATGTCCCCAAATGATTCTCAATCCAGTCAACTTTACATCAAAGATTGATCAACAGTCTTTTATTATTATTACATTTCTGTGTTTGTTTGGTATGTGTGTCTGTGCACCTGCACAAGTGTGTGTGCACTGTGACACACATGTGGAGGTCAGAGAACAAATTTAGGAGTTGGTTCTCTCCTTCCACCATGTGAGTCTAGGGATCAAACTCAGGTTGTGGACTTGGTGGCAGATACCTTAACCTGCTGAGCCATCTTGCTGGCTCCCATCAGTCTTTTAGGGATTTTAAACTTCACTGTTTGGGGAATGGGCTTTGGGCATAGCACAGAAGCCCTCTGTTCAGTGGCTGGTGACCTTCCTTCTTTCTCTTCCCTTCCCTTTGTTCCCACTCCCCTCATCTTGGCTTCCTCTCTTAGTTTCTAATGGCCATGGAAAAAAATCTCTTTTCTTGCTCCATATAAATTCTTCTGTTACTAAGGGGGCAGATTGTTCAAAGCCTAAGACACATAGCAATTAAACTTTCAGAGAGTTCATCATTACACAATATCGCTGATGTCTTTATCTTTGGAGTATTCATTCCAGCCATTGCAGAGGCTATGCTGTGAAATGATATAACATTGCTTCAATATAAGTAAACCATGTTGCCTGTTTTATAGAGGAAGTTGCACTTAACCCTTCTCTGGAGAGAAGTCGGTGTCCCCTGAAACACTAGTGCACATCCAGTTCTGTTTGCTACTTTAAGGAGTCATTTTCCCTTTGGAAACCCTCTCTGAACTTTCATACTTACAGGACTACACAAAAACCTATATTCTAAAATATTTGATGTAAAAATAAAATATTCTGAATTGTAACATATATAATTTTTACTTGAGATATGGCCTTCCTAGAAACCATTTTCCAAGTAGTAACTAAAGGTAACACTTTGGGCAATTTTCTAAAAAATGTATTTCATGCATTGAGGTTGCAGGTCCCTTAAGGCTAGTTCTATTTTTGTGTCTACATTGACAATAGCTGAGACTGTCACAGTCATTCACCTTCATCATTAAAAAACCATATAAAGTTCCTTTCTCCTCTAAAGTTAGAATGTGAAGTGCTGGCCTTGCAGACTTAACTTGGTAAGTCCTTGATTTGTATTCTGAGATGTTGAGGCTAGATAACCAGAAGAAGTCAGATCTTAACACTGAGAAATCTCACTATTTTGCAAAAGTACTTGTGAAAAGCAAATGCTTTCATAAGCCTGTTCATTATGGATGCTTCTTGAAGAGTCATATAACATACAAATAGACAAATTTTAATACAGGACAGAAATATAGATGAAATGAAAAGGTGTCTTAATGATTAAGATCACATACTGCTTGCAGATGACCCAAGTTCAGTTCCCAGCCTCCATGTCAGGTGGCTCACAATCACCTGTAACTCTAGCTCCAGGAAGATCTGATGCTCAAGGACTTGGAGATCTCTTGCAGTCATGTGCACATACCATATGCAGATACACACACACAAACACATAATTAAAACTATGTGGCAACAGATCATGTCACATGGAGCAGCCAGCTAGTCCTAACTGGATTAGCAATGTTAAAAATCTATAATGGTCTCTAATGCATGACTCTGTGGGATCTAAATCAATGTCACATATATCCCAATGTTAGTAAACATTGTGGAAGGGAGAAAAGGTGGTCACAGAGATGGTCTGTGCTGTCTTTGAAGAAGAAACAAAGAGGAGGCCATCAACCAAGCATCTGCACATCCCTAGAAAGGATGGGAAAGTGAGTTCTCCACAAGAGGACCATTCAAAGCACACAGTTCTACCAGTGCCTTCGCTTTAGCATCACGACAGCAGGGTTAGAACTCCAGCACTGTGAGATGTTAAACTTGATGGTGTTTTAAGACACTAAATCTGTGATTAGCTATAGCTGCAGTAAAGAGTCAAATACATATTGTTCAATGCAGAAGAGATGTGTAGGGAATGGAAGGGGGCAAGGTCCCTTCCTGGGGTGAGAAGGTTTAGCTGTAACTTCAGATGGTGGATATTAGTGTACTTTCTAATATATTGCTTGATAGCTTGTAGCACATTTCATACTCTGCCACATGTCAGAATCTGAGCATGCCCAGATCCTCCCAGCACAGCTATGAATAGCTAAGGCGCTGACCAAACGGCTTCCTGTTGTCCCAAAACTTTTGGAGATACATTTTTACCAGAAAGAACATTATTCATCTGATTTTTTAATACAAAAGTCTGATGATTCCCCACCAACATCAAAATATTCTTTCAAGTCTCAGAATAAAGTGAGTTGTTAAAAGATGACACGTCACTATTTTCATCTCCAATCGATCCCACCGTCACAGAGACTCAGATTGTCTTAGATTTAGTTAGAGTCTTTCCCAAGCAGCATCTGTACATTATATACAAACAGTGGAGCACTGAGGCACTGGGATCCTGAGGCAGTCTTTGGGGAACAGCACGCAAATAACAAGACTGGTATCACAAGGCACCCTCATGGATCACTGGTTTCACTAGCATGGCTGTATGCTGGGAATAGGACACACAGAGAGAAAGGAGCTGCAGCAATGGAAGCATAATAGTTCATGAAATGTATTGACTGGAAATAAATAACAAAGCTTTAGGAAAAAGCAATAAAGACTTTAGAAAGCTCAGACAGCCATAATAGTCAGCTTCCGAGCAAATCCACAGAACAGTGATTGAATCCTGCAGTTAAGCGTGCCACAGAAGCCACCTTCATGTTCTCTAAGCAGCCAGCCTCTGCACTGTGAGGTCTCCAGTACTGTGGATGTGACTGTATAATTTAGTCCCTGTGGTTTGGATTTATGCAAACCTTATTAAACTGTCGCTACATGGAGAGCTGAATAGAGGCAATCAGGGTCACCTGAGTGGCAATCGCTAGAGGCTAGGATGAAATAAGAGTTGATACTTCACCTCAGCATCCAGAGACACAGTGGCTTGTTTGGAACAATACTGTCATTCTGCCTTTCACAGCACAGTAGGAAAGAGGGAGGCTTCCAGAGGGTGCTAACTAAAATCAGTAGTAGTCCCCTGGGTAGATGGTACATGCAAGCTGCCAGACCCAGGAGGAAATGACTGCAGGGTCTGTGTCATCACAACACAGATGCCCCCAGTGGTCAGAGGGTCAGCACTGCATCTCATCCACCTGTCTTTTCAAACAACGCATTTTCCTTTTCCATCAAAATTTTCCATTTTACAACTAAATTTGACAAAGCCGTTTTTGTTGTTGGGGCTTTTGTTTGTTTGTTTAGTTGGTTAGTTTGATTGGCATTTTATTACTTTATTGGTTTGCTTGATCATTATTGAAACAGGGTCTCACACTGTAGCCCAGGCTTCCTGGAACTCACTATGTAGCCCTACTTGTCTCAAATTCACATCAATCCTCCTGCCTCAACCTCACCCTCCTGAGTAATGGGACTATAGCCTGTACCAGTGGTTCTAGCAAATTCAGAATTTATACAAAAAGGAGTTTCTGTTGATAGCTGTAAGGTTGGTATGTAAACTGCAATTGTACTTTATAACAGCAAGGTTATCTTTACATTACATATGGTTTTTCTTAGATTTGATTCTGCAGAGCAGTGTTCTACTTAAAATACTATAACCCTTGTAAAGCTTACTTGTGTAAACTGTGATTTTTTTAAAAGCTGTTTTCATTGTTTTCTATATGAATGGAAATGTATTTAAGTGCACCTACTTGTTGGTGATAAGTTCCTAACCTCTGTCACTTCTGACTTATAGGGTATCTTTGTTACTAGGGTTCAGCCTGATGGACCAGCATCCAACCTACTACAGCCCGGAGATAAGATCCTTCAGGTAAGAAAAACAAAAGCTGACACACCAATGTTGGAGTAGAGTACTTGAACACTGACAATCAGTTCTTCTTGTGTTGCTTACTTGTCACTGTGGCTTTAAAGCCCCATCTACCATAAGCCTGTGTCTTTAGTGTCAGCCATGGCCATGCCATTTTGTAAAGCTCTGCCATTTTAGTTGAATAATAACAATTCATGAAACCAAAGTAATTTGATCCCTAGAATCAAAGCCCCCATAGCTGATTCTAAAATACAGGCCCCAGGGTAATAGAATCCCTCACCTGCCCCATGCCTACCAGGAATCAGAGATAGCTTCACCACAAGCATGTACTGTGGACTTCCCATAAGTCACCTGCTAGAGAAACTCTCCTTCTTCTAAAATGTATTAGAAGGGTCCCTCACTCTACCATGTGGGCCCGAACTCTTTCCTCAGAGCCCCACCATGCTGCTATCTATGGCCTTAATAGCCCTTTTAGCAAGCCTCTTGCCCAAAAGGACAGTCCACCTCAGTGTCCACCTCAAATACCAAACACATAACTTTTCATTGAAGGCATGACCAGCTCCCAATACACGGCAGCATCCTGCACATTATTGTTGGACTGAATGGAATTACATGGTGATACAAGAATGTGTACATATGTAAACACATGAGCCTGTGTGGTTATAAAGTAAAGTAAGCATAATTGCCTCTGATGGGCATCTGTGTGACTTTACATGAGTTCACAAGAGTGAACTTATTTCTGTTTGAAGGCTAGAACACACGGTTGTATCTCTCTGTTCTCCTGTCCAGAACACAAGTTAAGCTTTTTAAATGTCGTGTGGAGAAAGGCTTTCTCAAACTTAACACTGTACATAGAATCAGAAAGGAGTCCCTGTATTAAAGTTAAACACGCACTTGGTTTAGCCTTATCGACTTGATTCTCTTTTACTCCTCCCCAAATTTAACTCCCCTGTAAGAGGTCTTTAATTATCTCCTACACTATGAGAAAGACCTTTAAGGAGTGCCAATGTGCTCAAAATTAAAAGATTTAGCAGAAATTCCCCATTATATAAATGATGGAACTACCTAAAATTGCTAATGTTAAGCTCGGGCACCCTGAGAAGGCAAGGCATGTGGGAAAGGAAACT
>LZPO01077975.1:0-10942 GCA_001675575.1 Neotoma lepida
GTTTTACATTGCCTACTACTCTCGGGTATAGGGCCTGTACTGGAGGGTGGCCCATATACCCGGTGACACTCCATTGGAGAAAACTGACTTTCCCTTTTCCAGTGAGTATCAGGTGAAAGTAGCTTTTTGGTTAGGGGTGGGATCTTGTNCCATTTCCCCTCCTCAGTGCTAGGACTCTGTCTGATTTGCATCGGGACAGGTTTTGTACATGCTGCTACTGTTCCTGTTTGCATCTCTGAGCCACTGTAACATGGCCAAGAACAGAGTTTCTCCAAAATAAATCATATTATTGGCAAAAATATCAATGTCTTGAGAAATAGTTACCAAGCATCTTAAGCACAAAGCAATAGGTCTTCACTGACTACACAATGCAGATGTTCTTCTCTGCAAAGCCCACACTGTAGATCCCACAGTGGAGACACAACATTGACAAATACTTGCATCTGTCAACTGCATGACATGACTTGTCATTTTTTGGAGCAACATTTATACATGAAGTCCAGTGCATACTAATTGACGAAGGTCAGTTTAGTAGATATTTCATATCTGGACTTGTATTAAAATAGACCATCAACTGTTATACTTTAATCACAGTGGCTGGAACCATTCCTTTTGCATTAATACATTTTTGTTAGAATGCCTTTGGCTTTTGTTAGAGACCAGTATCTGAAAGGAGTCGTTGGCCATTCACTGTTTGAAGAGTGAGGCTATTACTGAGCATAACAGCTAGGCTTCACAGCGCTCCAAATTTCAGCCCTTGAAATAATTATGACCTGCTTTCTTCCTTCCTTCCTTCCTTCCTTCCTTCCTTCCTTCCTTCCTTCCTTCCTTCCTTCATTCCTTCCTTTCTTCTTTTTTTTTCCTAAGGTCTTTGGAGTTCTTTTATTTTGGGATAGGGAATCATTTCATAACCATATTTCCTTCTCCTTCTACAGCCCTCCAACTTTGGCTTCATGAAAGCACAGAGCCAAAGTAATGGTCTAGGGTAATGGTTTTCATTTTTTTTAACAACCTTACTATTAAACTCTGTTGACTTGCTTTCATTCTAATATACTTCTGCTCTAATATTCCCATGTTTTATATGGGACTTTGGGGGCAAGGTAAAGAAGCATATAAATAAACCAAAATTTGTAAAAATAAATAATATATATTTCTAGAATAGAATCATACCCTGCCTAAAATCTACATAGCTAACTATATTCTATACCTACAGTTTACAATAAGATGTGAGATAGAAATACCACCTTGCTCACTTAAGTGGAGAATAAGCAACACTAATATCCTACCACCACACCATATTTTTTAACACTTTATAACAGCACAATGCTTAAAATTTGAGTTGTAGGTGTACTGNGGTGGTGAAACTCACTGAGTTATATATGTTATTTTCAGTTAGTCTGAAACTCACAATTCATCTCCTAATTCACAGCAAGAGCACAGACTAAGCTAGTAAGGAAGCTGGATGGGAAACAGTAATCACTTGTCAGCATGCAGGAAGTAGACACAAATATTTTCTGTTAAGACTCAAGTCAAGGAAATAATGATTGATTGAAACTAGAACTCAAGGCATCTTTGAGTTATAAAAGCAAAGACTATTATTTTACCAGAAAGGATTCTCTTTCTCAAGAACAGAATATGGCTTGCTTATGGACTGGGAGAACCATTTGAATAGGGGAGATGAAGGAAGGCCAGAGGAGAGAAGAAGAAACAGACCTTAAGTTAGGTTAGGGGAAAATGACTCATTGAAGTCCATTTCAGACTCATGGTTTTGCTATTTGATTTTGGACTCAGGATATTTTGGCAAAATACAGTAAAGCTGAGACAGGAAATTAGTCTCCATTTATAAAATATTTGGATGAGTTTGTATATGGGAAAGATATCATTAAAATAGAGGGAAAAATTCCTTTCATTTTAATAAGAAAATGAGTAGAAAGAACGATGGCTAAGTAATGTCTTAAAATTCAATTTTCCTTCCATATTTATGGCTCCATTGACACACTGTATAATTGATTGATAGGAATTTTCATTCCAAAGTAGAATTTATATGTTGCTTCTAATCCCAATACTATCATGCAATCAGTTTCTATTTTTTGCCTTTATTTTACAAATTCCCTGAAAAAAATTTTGACCAAGTCAATAAAGATTTCTTCAGAAAAGTTAAGACTTAGGGAAAAAAGCCACAAACATTCAAAATATTTTTTGTAATAAAGAGAAAAAGAATACTATTTGTGAAGATTTGTGAATTTCTTCTCAGCATATCCTAACTTGTTTCCTAGATGTAGTGCTGTNGAATATAGACAAAAGCTACTTAGAGTTAGTTATCAAATGTATCCTAGGGAAACATATTATTTTAAATTTGAGTTTGGCTTGAAATAAGCTTACCCCTTTGATATTGGAACGGGTTTAGTCATTACAATTTGTCATCTCAGAGACACAAGCACTCATTTGATTTGGAAGCTACGCTATTCCTAAATGACCAAGAGAAATTTTCTGCTTTGTAAATGAAAAAGTGGAATTCGCTCTAATGAAGTGANTGAAACACAGTCCCTCACTGAGTCCATGACAGAGTTAAGTTAGAGTCCATCTGTCTCTCTCAGTCTCACATTTTCATCTCAACTCTGGGGTAATTACATTTTTAAATGCTCGTGTGTCCACAACGTGAGAATTCACCATGAGGTGGTTGTAATAGGACACTGGATCTGGAATTTGACTTTTCTCTTCCTAGTTATGCAACCTGGGGAAGAATCACTCNAGTTTTCTGCATTTCATCTCTTCATTAAGTTCTTAGGAGAGCCACACAAGAAAACCTACAGAAGATGCCTGCAGAATTTCAATTTCAAACAAGTGTTAGTCTCACCAACTGTAATTACCACAAATGAATGCTACATTTTCAATTCAGAGTCACCATTTTGTGGCATTTTATTAACAAAAGTGAAATGTCAGAAGTCAAGCTCTACAATGTGTACATTTGGAATTGTGTGTTGCTAATTATGTGTACACTTAATAGGAACACATTTGTTCAAACTATTTTGCTTTGCTTCCAATCTTAAAGTTTTCTGGCGTTGGAANCTTAGCACTTAGGAAGTAATTATAAGGCTTTTACTGTTTTCTAATTTTATCTGGATTTTATTTCATGATCTGGACTGAAAAGTCAGAGAAGTGGGAAAGTTGAATAATTGTCTCACATCCTTCAAAGGGTACTCAAGATGTAAAGTTACATTTAAAGTCAATAAATACCTCATGTCTGATTATATAAAATATAATTTAAGCTGTTAATACTGAAATAATACTATTTAAGGTGATAGTAGTTTGACTTGTTTTCTAGGTTGTTTAGTTTCGTTGGATAATCTCATAGAATCACTGCAACCTCCAGACCCATGGGAGCAGAACACAAAACTCAGGCCTGGATTTTGTTGTGCCATGGTCTGAGGAATTCACAAAATCATTTGAAGGGATGAAATAGTAGATTCATAGAAGAATGTTGCATTTTTTCAAGAATCTGAAGACGTTGTGAAGACCATGCCAAGGGAAAATGATGATATTTCTAGACCCATTAATCTTAAACCTCCCCTGTTAACTTCAAGTCCAAGGACTTTAGCTAATACATTTTGTATTGATAGGCACTCCAAATTGTTTTCATATGCACACTATGGCCAGTGTCTGTCCTTGGGCAATGGAATTTTAGTAGTAAATGAAAAGAAGCTTCTATTTTTTCCTATTTGGGGGCAAACTGATCACTCTGAGAATTAGAGTTCTTTTTAGATTTCTAGGCATTTTTTTGACTGTAGTAGTTACTTCGCACCACACCTTTAAGACTCAGCTGATTAATTATTGAAAATCAAGACTCTTACCAGCCTGACAACAAACATGATGAAAATGAACAAAACCTCAGCAAAGGTTACTTCTTAGGGTGATCATCATTTCTACCACACGAAACACTGTAGCTTTTTCCAGCACTAGACCTTGCTCTCTTCACTCAACTGTCACCTCTAGAATGGAGAAACTAGATGACCTTTGGCCCTTTCAGGGCCTGATGTTCTTTGAGGTGGTTTACCTTCACGTAATTGCTCAAGCATTTCAACAAGAGCTGTTTGAATTAATATAAAACGAACATGCAGGTGTTTGGCACCATATGGACAAACATCTGGATAGGTGCACTAAAAATTTTCAGTTTCTGAAGACATTTAANTTGTTAAAGATACTGAGTCTGAATTTTTGATATTATACTAGAAAGGTAGAATGCTAACGTTAACTATTATCTAAGCACTGGCTTTTACTTGAGCTACATGGAATTAACAAACCAGAAAACATGCCGGCTACCTTTCCACATCTTTTAGTAGCAAGCATCTAACACAGGGAAAGAAGGATAAGTTTCATTACTTTGAACTTCTTGACATTTGCTTTTTCTCCTCTTCTTGCCCATCATTGCCATAAGGTAACCATGGAAATCACAATCTGGCTTTTATTAACAGGACCAGGGAAACCTGTGCAGTAATAAGGAGGTAGCCCATCTCTCNCTTAGCAGTAGTTGTAAGGCTGAAATACCTTAAAGGCTTTTTCCTTTACACTGAAGTTCTTTTTCTGGTACACATAAACAGGCCTGCATACCAAAAACATGCAGTCACTGCCTACATTCGCTAGATGAGAATTGGGCCTCCAGCCATACCACCAACAGACTAAAAATTTGCCAACGCTCACAAAGAAGAGGCAGGCCAGGTTTTCTCTGGAAAAATTAACTCTGAAATAGCAAGTCGGGAGAGTAACAGGATGTCAGAATATATTCCAGAGGACTCCGAGATATAATCAAATCTGAGGGGTTCAGTTTGCAGCACGGCACTGTGGCCTTAGCCCTTGCTAAACTAATGTTTGGCAGACAGTGAAGTTCCTGTAACCTTCAGCAGGGTGCATTCTTTTTTCCTAGGTTTTTGTTACTCAGCTTGCAGGTTTTTTTGTTTTATTTTTTGTTTTCCTTTATTTTCCCAAGACATTGTTTTAAATCTAAGGAAAAAAAAACACACAAAAAGAACAAAAACCAGTTTGCTCAACCAGCCAATTAACGCTCATCTCCCCATTCTATGATACTCATGTTATTTCTTACTCTAAATCAAGCTGTTAAAGCCCTTCCCCCAACTCATCTCTTTCCTGATGCTTCCTGTTTGATTCATCTCCCAGCTCTGAAGCTTTTCCTAAGGCTCCTCACCAGGATGGAGTCAGTGTGTTTCATTTTTCCAAGCATTGGTGCAGTATCTCAAGTCCAAATTATCTCAGAGCTATTAACATTNTAATTAAGAAAAAATTCCAGTGAACTTTCGCTCAAATATTCCAGACAAAAATTATACGCAGACATGAGCTGTCAGTAAGAATGCTGAGTTTTCATACATGTGTTTCCAACCTGAGGCCCATTATCTGTAATGACTCCATGACCTGTTCCATTCCTTCCATCTTCCTTAGCATCGCCCCATGTCTGACCCTCCTTTCCAGGAAGCAATAGTCTTTAGATTGGTTTCCCTCTAATATCTCTTTCCTGGTACACTTCAACAGCGAATCGTGGTTCTGCATGAACATTAGTTAATACATATCTAGAACTCTCACAATAGTGGCCCCTCGAGTGATATGCACATCCTAATTTCCAGAATCTGTGAATTAACTGGGTTGGCCCAATCTAATTTCTATGGATTCTTAGGAGAGACTTTCCAGCCACAGACAGAATGAGGTACAGCCGCAGATGGATGATCAGAGAGATGCGAGTGTTCAGGCTTTACAGAGAAAAGAAGGCAGCCATGAGGAATGTGATCTCCCACAGGTGATAAATTAATGTTGTTTAAGCTACTGACCTTCTGATAAATCATTAACAGCAGTAACGAAAACAAATGTACCTGGGTTCAAATTTTAGCATTTACTAAAATGATTACAAACTGAGAACATCAGAACATGGGGTTTTCAAGCTACAGTCCAATGGCAAGATTGCTCTCCCAGGTCAAGCTATCTTCTTCCTTCAGAGGCCAAGATACTGCCTAATTACTGTAACAAATGAATATAAACTAATGTGCTAATCAGTTTTANCCCACAAGCTTAGAATATTTTCAAGTATGACAAAAATAAAACCCTTAATGATATTTTAGCTCACCACTGAAGTGAAATAATTGAATTTGATGTGGAGAAACATAAAGTCAATGATTAGGTGCCTTGTACATATGAGCTGTTGAATGAAGATTTTTTGGTCAAATCTCCATTTAACATATTTTAAAAATAAGGCTCAAAGATACTATCCACTTAGCACCAGTGCACACTTCATTAATTCACTCATGTATTTATTTATTCAATAGTTCTTAAGTACATATTACCAGCCATAAATAATTAAAAGCATGTGTAGAACTGTACACTATATGTGGCTCAAAAGACTTAGATGAGGGAACAGTCAATACCCTGGACATAGTAGTTCTGAGGAAGTAAAGGTAGGCCCACAGCAAAGGAAGCACAGGATTTTTATAAAGGGAAGAGGGGAAAGAAATACAGAAGCCACTGAAGACACCTTCACATAATTAGTGCTGAAGCTNGAGGTTGGCCTTCAGAGAATTAGAAATACTAATTCAATATAAACCATGTGCCAGGTGTGGCATGGCTAACAACACGGGTTATATCAGTTACTGCTCTTGCTTCTGGAGCTTGCTAGTGCTCTGCTTCTCAAAGACCATGCACGCTGAACAAGTAATTATGTGATAAATGAAGGCTAACAGGATGGATGTGCAAGTAGGGCCTCGATGAAGAATCAGAGATTGGAGGGACCAATGAGAAAGTTCCAGGGCTAAATGTTTTGCTGCCAAGTCTGACAACTTAAGTACTATCTTCCACTTGGGGGAAGAAGAGAANTGAGTCTTACAAGTTGTCTCCGGATTTCCACACTCACACTCTGACACATGTATAATAAATATGTAGTTAAAAAGNATAAAAGCATCAGAGATGTTTGGAAGAAGTACTATCCATGAGGACCAAAGCAAGGCAGATAAGAAGCTGGTGTTCATTTTGTTTCAGAGACTGCTTGCCTGAAAGCCTCCTTTTCTTCCCAAGGGCTGCTGTTCTTGATGATTTGAGAGCCAGTTGCGATACCAATTTCATAATAANCTCCACCAACTGCAGCTTTCACCGTTTTCTGAAATTGATATAGAAGAGTCTAGGGCTAATGATTTTAGCAGTTTTATAATTTGTCAGGAATCCAGGATTATTTTTAACCTTTCTCAGCCTGCCTCAGAGGTTGGCCTTTCTCTGCTGGTCAGAACAGCCATGATATTTCTGTTTGAACTTGGGACACACGATCCTCTTCCAAAGCAGGGAGGAAAAGGGAGACACATCACTCCAAATGTACCCTTCTTTCCATTTGGAAAAAGTAATCTCTAGATGCATCTCATTTTCCATCCCTCTCCTAAGAATTTTCCCCCTACTATGAATGGCCACATAAGAGACTTGTCTAGGACACATGATGTAAAGTAAAACCTGAAGGTACAGAATGATATTACAGCAGGGAACTGCTTTGTGAGACAGTAGATGTTTTAGGACCAGTGTGATTTCTCTCCCAGTATAGCATACAACAGGATGAGATCTACCATTCCTTGGCTCTGGAGAAAGGATGGGCTTCTCACTCTGTGAGTTGTGGTACTGAGCACTGACACTCAGACAGAGTCCAGAAAGCTGCACACTTACTCTCTGGCATGTTTATCTGGACCTATCACGTATACCATTTGTTTTGTAACTCAGTAGTAAATCAAAGTGAAAATCAGCACTAGCAGAGTCTGCTGCAGACTTTGAGTCTTTCCCCTGGTCCATATGAGCCAGGCTTTCCTTTTAAGCCAGAATGCATTGGGTAGTGCTGAAAACTTGAGAAGGCAAGTACTCCTAGAAGGACCATAGGTCATTAGACGGTGTCCTTGAAAGGGCCCCTGCTCTTCCTCTTATTTTCTCTTTGCTTCTCAGCTGCTGCGGGGTGAGCAGACCCTCTACCATTTTGGCATTGTGACGTGCTGTGCTATCACAGATCCAAAGGCCACAGTGCCAAGCAACACTGGATTGCAATTGCAAGCCAACACAAACCTTCCCTGCATGTAGGTTGATTTTGTCAGTAGTTTGTCATATTGGTAGAAAGCTAACATAATCCAAATATAATTTACCATTCTTATAACCTGGGTTAGTCTTTAGCCATCTGGACTAGTCTTGCTTACTCAAAAATCAGAGGCAAAGAGATCAGGAAAACAAGTCTTTTTGAATAAAAAAAATTAAAATAAAAATCTGTTCTTATTTGTTGGAGGTGGGGTAGAGCACATGTGCCATGGCATTAGTGTGGAGGTCAGAGGGCAAGGTAAGGTAAGGTTCTCTCCTTCTGCCAAGTGGGTATCAAACTCATGTCATCAGGCCCTCTTTTACCCACTGAGCTGTCTCACTNTCTGGTATCTACATATTAGTCTCTACNGTATCTCTTTTTTTCTATTGATTAGTCAACTACCAGTATCTGGGAATAAATACAAATTTTAGAAATTAAGAAACATCTTTCATTTAAGAAGAAAGACCACCTTAATGATATAAGGAGACAGTCTGCATTATGAAAGGCAGCCCTTCCTTTTAGTTATATGTATTATTTAGTGTCTATTAAGTGAATTCTATGTTATCTAAGTTCTTCCCAACTTCTTTCCCAGACTGCAGTGGGAACACCTAGGCTTAGTGAGCCTTTTATTGGTCATTTGAATCAAAGACAACAGATTTTCAGTTTAAGACAATTGACATTCAACCTCATTTCCAAATGTCAGCTGAACAATCAGATGCTGTTAGAAACTAGAGAATGACAAATTGCATTTCTGTGCCAAGTGTTTCGATGGGCTACAGGTCATTGAGGCACGATGTTTGAGATGAGTCTATGTTCAATATTAATANAAGTTAGGTACAGTTGTAGTAGAGTTTAAGACAGGCTACCCCAAATATTTTAAGCTAGAGGAATTTGGGGAAAACAATCATAATTAGAACAGTCTCCCATCTCCCAGTCTTCTACCCTGCAGCAGGTCCTAAAACCTTCCCCTGAAACAGATCACAAGATTCTCATTCAAGTGCTGGCTGCTCTCTACCCACAGAGGGGAATGACACTTACAATACATAGACAAGCAGGCCCTGCTGTGTTCCCCTGTCTCATATCATTTGGCCACACTCCCTTTTGTCCAATCTTAGTTATCCATGACTATCCACTTTCATCATCAGATTTAGCATAAGCATGCATATCTTTAAGCGTTTCTTTGGGAATTTACTTCATTATGAAGTCATGCCATATGAAACTTAAAATTGATTGTTTTTCTCATGGTAATTTATCTTTCTCTGTATAAGACTCAACCATGAATCAAGAATAGGTGAGGGAAGACTATTTTTTCCTTCCCTATAAGTACATCCCCAAATTTGAGTCAATTCCAGTCCCAGAAAAAGGTACACAATAATCCTGTCAGATTTATGCTGGAATTATTGGCAATCGTATCTTACGGTTTTGATTTCTTTTGTCTCTAGATAATACTTTTAGGGTATGAATGTTGTTATATAAATCTAGGTCGGATATTGGTGTAAATAATTTTGTTTGCACTGTCACTCAAGGTATCCAGTAAATATGTGTTATTACTAACTAAATATAATATTTAATTGAAAGCAAAGACCACTTACAGCTCTAAAGAGATACACTCATCTCATGCCACTCATCTCTGGGCATACTGCAGTGGTATGGAGAAAGAAAAAGAAAATGTCCAGCATCCACCAAACAAGAAACAGAGAAGTCAGTCAATGTGGAGACTTTTCTGGTAGTTTTATGATCAGTGGTGTCTGTTGGTCATCTTCTAGCAAAGAGACAAAGACAAGGTGTTGCTAGTAACTGGTGCAATGCCTGGTGAGCAGGTTCCTTTGTAAGAAGGAAAACTTGTCCCTCATGTCCTGTGGAGAAATGGACCCATCCAAGGTGTTTTGTAAACGAGCTCTTGGCCATTGCTGGGTTTTACATTCCCGTTTTAGCATTCCTGGGCTTTAACATTTCTTGGCACCCAACAGCGAAACAGAACATTTTATTTGAAAATATATTTGGAAAGGATTCCAGAGAGCTCAGGCATCATCGATTGTACTCTGGGAGATTTTCACCTTTTCTGCATGCTGTAACTAGCTGGCACTCTTCCAACTGTAATTTAGACTTACCGTGAACTATAGGCTGTTGTTGTTTTCTTCCCCCTTCTTTTCAATGCTCAGTGCTTTTTTTCAAACCTAACTTCTTTTGCTATTGTTCTAAGTTTTAATTTTGCATATGCTCTTAATAGTCTCTGATTATATTTAAACACACTCTAGCCCTTATATGCCAGTGGTTGGAGCAGAGTACATTTTATCAGTGGTGCTTAGCAATATTTAGACACGTTGGATAGTTGGTGATGTGGGTTGACTCATGAAACCTTTACTAATCTCATTATCAACATCTGCAGGAATGTCAGCCACCCCACTACTGATTTATTTAAGTTATGATAGGAACTGCCTTTGAGCATTTGAGGGCCCTGATTTATGTAAAAGGGAGTGTCTTAGTTAGGGCTTTTATTGCTGTGAAGAGACACCATGACCGTGGCAACTCTTAAACATTCCATTGGGGTGGCTTGCTTACAGTGTTAGAGGTTCTGTCCATTATCCTCATAGCAGGGAGGATGGTGGCATGCAGGCAGGTGTGGTGCTGGCTACATCTTGATCAGAAGGCAATGGGAAGTCGACTGAGACACTGGGAGGTCGCAACGCAAACCTCAAAGCCCACCTCTACTGTGACACACTTCCTCTAACAAGGCCATACCCACTCCAGCAAAGCCATACTTCCTATTAGTGCCATTCCCTATGAGATTATGGAGGCCAATTGCATCCAAACTACCGCATTCCACTCCCCATAAGCTTGTAACACTAT
>LZPO01077976.1:0-10934 GCA_001675575.1 Neotoma lepida
AAAAAAAAAAAAAAAGGCTATTGCCATTGCTTTTGGTTCCCCACCACAACTTGCTGGTAAGGCCCATTCCTGGTGAAAAGATATACTTTGGTCACAGGACATGGAGAACTCAGGGTGGCACTACTTAGATGTTTCTTTCCTTCTTGCTACCTCTCACAGTACCAGAAGGATGCTGAGATCAGAAAGAAATCAAGACTTACACAGCTAGGAATGATGTGAACTACAATAATATCTATGGCTATGCCCATGGGTATAATAGTGCCATGAATGTTATGAGAGTAATCAATTATTCCCTGATTGGATGTAAAGGCCCCTTCAGAGGAGGAAACACATACCTGTTATTATAAATCTTGCCAAGTACCCATGGCCAAATAGTTCATAAAGTCAGGAGTGACCTTACTACTATTATTTGCTAAATGGAGATGGAGAACTACCCTCTGAATTTGTATCTCTATACACATAGATTAGTGAAGCTCTCAGATCTCAACAGAGACGGTTCTTTGTGTAGCAGGCAGTGGTTAACTCACAGCTGGTCAGAGTGCAGAGAATAAGTGTCAGTGGAGTGATCAGCCATAAAAGGGACATCTACATCACATGGCTTTCTTGCAAGGCTCAGGAACCATTTCAGAAGTTGTAAGAGCCAGAGGTTGGGGAGGACCAGACCAAGGCAGTATCTTCTGGACATGAGAAGATTACTGCAATAATGAACTCACAGAGGCTGTGGTTGTCTGCATAAAATCAAGCCGGTCAACTGTCCAAATACGGGTAGAGAAGGGCCTCATGAAACCTTATCCCTAGCTGAGGAGCTATTGACAATTGATGGCTTCTGGGGAGAAAGAGAGTCAGTTTTCTTTATAAGTGTGGTACCTTGTAGATTGGCTATGCTTAGATGGGTAGCCCCAACCCCATGAATACATAGGCAACACAAATTAGACTTGATGGATTATTTTTAAAAAAGAGGATGTGAAGTTGGGAGGAGGTAGGTGTTTAGGGGTGTAGTTTGGAGGAGTTAAGGGGAGAAGTAGGAGTGAATATGATCAAAATACACTGTATACATATCTGAAACTCTCAAAGAATTAATATAGTCAAGCTAATTGACTATATTAATATTAGCTAATCCAATAGCTAATATATGAGCTAATCAACTCACCTAATGTTAATAGCCCCATGACCTTTAACAAAATAAATTCATTATATAAATCTCTCAGAAAATCTTTAGATCCAGGTATTTTCACAAGAAATTTTTATTAAAAATATGAAGAGTGGTTAACATAGATTCTACATAATCTCTTCTAGGAAAAAGGTGAAAATTATTTTTAAGTTATTATTATAAACCTGAAAACAAAACCAAAGACATAACAAAATGTGCAAATATCTTATACAAATATAGGCCTCAAAATGGTAACAAAATGCTAAGCAAAAGGATTTATTAAATCTGCTGATACTGAAAATAAAAAATAAAAAATGCAGTCTTATTATATTAAGCTGAAGAATAAAAAAAGTATAAGCTGTAGACAATCTACAGACATGGAGAAAGGAGTTACAAGCATATCTGATAATTATATGTTCTTCATATTTCTGTATATGAAGAACCTTAAAATTCAATATTTTTAAGAAAAATTCAATAACTAGGCATGTGACATACACCCTATATCCTAGCAATCCTGAGGCTGAGACAGGAGAATTGATCCAAGTCTAGGGCCAGCATTTGCTAAATAGTAAAACTTCATAAAATAAATCCATAAGAAAATGGACAGAAGAAGACACAAGGCATCTCAGTAGTGGAGCCATTTAGAAGATGCAAATTAAGACCCCAAATATTACTACATACCTCTTAGAAAAAAAACCAACAACAACAAAATGACACCACCAAATGATGGCAAGGATTCAAAGAAACTGAATCATTCAATGGTGCTGGTAGTAATGTGAAATGGTTCCTCCACTCTGGACAGCAGTTTGGCAGATGCTTGGAAGACGAAGCCCTCCACTTACCGTATGTTCTCGAGATCACATTCCTTGGTATTTACCCAAAGGAGTTGAAAACCTACTGCCACACAGAAATGTACACACAAATGTTTATAGAAACTTCACTCATTATTGCCAAATCTTGGGAGCAATCAAGATGTTATTCAACAGGAGAAAGGATGAATAAACTGTGGTATATCCAGACAATGAAAGATTATTCATCCCTAAAAAGAAATGAGCTAGCAATTGTGGATGACATGGAGGGAACTTAAATGCCCATCACTAAGTGAAAGAGGCCAATCTGAAAAGACTTCATACTCTATTTCAGCTATGTGATATTCCAAAAAATAAAACAAGAACTATTCAGTATCCATGGTAATTGAGCTTTTAGAAACCTAAAAAGTGAATAATCATATTTCTTCAAAACCTTTTCAAACTAATCACATCTTCCCCATGCTAAAAGCAACTTTAGATACTCTGCAGTGGATAAACAGTTAAACAAACTGTGGTGCATCCATATGGTTTGTGTGATGGAATGGCATCACTACCTCACAGGGAGAAGGAATGAACTATGAGTATGGGCAATAACCCAAATATCTCTCCCAGGAATTATGCTGTGAGTGAACATAACTAAACCCCAGAGTTATATCTAAATCACTCTGTCTACACATGCTCTTGAAGTTCTAAAATTATAGTAATAGCGAACAACTAGTGGTCATTGAGTATTATGTAGCTGGTGGGATGTGTGAGAACTGATGGAAGCTTTAAAAAGGGCAACTTGAGTGTTGGTTGTGATGCTGAACGTCTGTATCTTGTCCTATGCCATTCCCCTAGTGGTGATGTTGCACTATAAATGCATGCAAATATATAATTAGCTCTTGAAAGTGAAAGGTTTGATTGAAAAACAATCTTGTTGAACATAGCATATAAATTGGATGCAGAAATGTGTCAGCTCTCTTGCTAGTTTGAGCGTCAGTGCAGTGCAAAGCTGTGCGGCTAGACCAACCTCCTGGAGCAAAGACCTTACTGTGCTCCACGCTTATGTACTCTTCCTTACAGCTTTGACCAAAGAGAATCTACTCACTTGGATATCTACTAAAGTCTTGATGATTTGGTGTCAGTTTTCAATATTCCAAATATTAAGTTTGTTGCCTGTACTAACTACGGATACTTTTACCTTTGATGCCAAATCTCAAACAACTCTCTTTTTTGTAGGTTCTGAGATTAAATATGTTACATATTTACTTGAGAAATATTTGATAGAACTTAGCACTTGGGAAAATTGTATAGGATATGAGGATCTTGAAGATATAGCGAACTATAGAAATAAGAGGAGAAACAGGTCTATTGGTCTTAGAATATTTTTCTTAATCAGATTAGAAAACCTAAAAACAAACAAACAAACAAAAAACAGGTACACTATACATTTCTCCTTTCTTCAGGAGTTAAGAAGCAGTGTCTGTCAGTCATCAGGTTGGAACTGAGTATCTCCCCAGAGAATTATGCTGTGAGTAAAAAGAGTAACTCCAAAGGCTACTACACACTAAATTACTCCATCTATGCAACACACTCGAAATGATAAAATCATAATAATGATGAACAGGTTAGTGGGTGCTCAGGGCTTTCATGAACTCTCTCTTGTCCCACAATCCTAGGAGCTAAAACTGCTAAATTGTTTTTTTTTCTTCTCTCCAAACCTACTTGCCAGCTTTCCATGCTTTCAAGGTCTCCTCTTGGACTTTTCACAGTGTTCATGCCCTAAAGTTTCTATGGCAATGGCAAGGAATGCCTAACTCATAAATAAAAGAGAGTTCATATAATTAAGCATTTCTATTTCATGAATGAAATGTGCACAAAAGTCTTCATTGACTCTCATCTTACCAGTATCTATAGTTCGCTGTGGCTGTGGAAGAGGCCTTTGGAAGATCTGGGCTAAAGTCTTTTGTGAAAGACCAACTGCATTTATCTTGATCACACTTCTGCACCATTGAACACCTCCTTGTATACTCTCGCTGCTTCTTCTAGCTCATAACAGACCCTGCCCTTTCTGCTTATTAGCATTATTATTTTATACTTCTTTATTTTATGTGTATGTGTGTATGAGTGTTTTGCCTGTATGTATGTGCACCACATGTGTATCTTGTATCCTTGATGTCAGAAAAGAATGTTGGATCCCCTGGAACTGACATGACCCATGGCTGTGAGCTGCCATGGGGGTGCTGGGAACTGAATCCAGGTTCTGAGAAAGCAGTGACTGTTATTAACCACTGGGGCATCTTTCCAGACCCTGTTTACAATGTGTTTTGATCAGTTCCACCCCATGCCCTCCTCCAATTCCTCCTGTACCTTTACACTCCCAAACAGGTCTCCTTCCTCACTCCATGGCCTCTTTTTAACTCACTGAGTCCAACTCTACTTTCAGTCACCTGATTGCTAGCTAGAGCTGTCCCAATGAACCTTGCTTCCCTGTTCTAAACATTTCAGACAGGAACTAGAGGTCATGAACATCCTTTGCATATGAATCTGCTTCTGCCGGCTCTGTACAGAACATCAAAGCTGATGGTAAAATAGTTTTGATTTTCCATCAGTTGATTTTTATGACATTTACAAATAATCTTTCCCCTTTGAACTACTGAATGTCTTTACTTTGTTAATGTTATTTGTTTTATGTGTATGAGGGTTTTGCCTGCATGTGTATATGTGCACGACCTGCATGCCTGGTACCAGCAGAGGCCAGAAGAGGGCATCAGGTCCCCTGGAACTGGAGTTAGTGAGGGTTGTGAGCTGCTGGCTATGTAGGTGCTGGGAACTGAACCCAGGTCATCACAAGAACATCAAGTGCCCTTTACTGTTCAGCCGTCTCTCCAGACCCATGGATTTCTTTTTATCTAGAAAAAAGTGAAGCTTCAATCTTTGTCATTTTGTAATAAATGTACACTTATATAAAATGCTTCATGTGTTTCTTCCTATGGGAAATTGCCAGGGAGGGTTTTTAATAATTTAAAACCCACACAGGTAGCAGTTTCTTTTAATCATGTGAAATATTCTAGATTTAAAATTCATTTAGTTTTGAATACACAATACTCATGCATACTACATATGCATGTATATGATTTAAANTATAGTATTTCTCCTTTCACCTTTGTCTTCCAGCTCCTTTAGTTCTCTCCTGTATAGGGAGTCTTTCCTGTTACTGTACACATGTAATAAAATACATATGCGTTATAGAAGTGGTAAAATATGAAACACATCATTCCATATGATTACTTTCCGTCTGTTAACTAAGTACAATAGAGATAGTTCTGTAGTAACCATAAAGACTGACTTCATGCTTTACTTTAAAGATGTAAAGTACCATACTTTATGTAAAGAGTCTACTTACCTACACTGAGGCTGTTCAAACAGTCATATGATCTTGTATTCGTATCTGTAGATGCACAGGCAAACATTCCTGTAGGTTCTACATTGTGGGGTATATTTGTTATATCAGTTGTGTAATTTTCATATCTAGATAAATGGTTTTAAATTATGTCTTAATTTTAATTGGCAAGGCCCTATGCATTTTATGAATTAGATTTTAAGATCTGGAAATTGTATGCACCTGCACTTTTTTTGTTTTTAACTTTCTTCTTTTCTCTCCATTTTCTTTTTCATTTCTCTCCTGTGTTTTTTTTATCCTTCTTTCTTTCTCCCTCCTCTTCCTCTAGATCACTTTCATATTAATGATCAGATCGAGAGCTGTGTAGCCACTAGATGGTGGTACAAGCAAGCACACAGGGAGAAGTAGTTTGTAAACAGACTAGGCGTTAGTTTTCATTTCCTGCTTAGTTTTTAAATTGCTCTCCACTGGGGCCCTTAAATGCCTCCTCAGGGACATCACTGTGATCGCTGTTTAGTAGTTGAGCCAACATAACACTGGTGTTGAGCTTTCCAGCAGCTGCTGTGGCCCACTTTATGTTGATGGTGAGACTTTGTAAAAATGCTCTTTGCTTGCATACATTAACTCCTCAGTGGGAATCTGGTAAGTTTCCTGAGTGATTTGAAGGGCTTGCTTATATTCTTGACTGATTTACAGGTCCTACAATATTGCAGTTGAGACTACTTAGAATTTATAATCCTGCTTTATTTAGTTGACTGAATTTCAGTGCAGAAATGGCAGTTCTGTAACTACTTCCTAAAATGACAGAAGGCAGCTACTTGCTATACTTGCTATGGTTTGCCCCATCAGCTGCAGTTCAGAGATTTATACAAACATGTTTCATCCATCACCTCAAGGTCTAAAATGTAGTTTTTAGTATCTTGGAATTTATTATAGAAATATTTTTCTGCATGCAAATTGCCTTAATTTTTTAGAGCTATCTGTTTTCTCTATGAGAATCTATGGGAACCTGTGCTGTGAAAGTTTGTATTGGTAAATTCTTTTTAAATCACAGAAGAAAGGAATCTAACAGTGTTGAAGGGTCTTTGCTTATATTAGAGCTACATGATAAACTTAGCATTTATACTCTTGAAAATCAGCTCAATGCATTGAGCAGAGGACCATGCTAGCAGCACTGCCCTCCCCCCACCCCCACATACACCATAAGTGTTCTGTGCAGAGGTGGCACACATTCATTCTCCTGTTTGGCAGTGTCCCTATGCAGCTTGTGGGTATGGGTATATGATGCCTTCTTGTTTTGTGACAGCATGCTCTTGTCAATTGTCAAGTGCATGTCTTCCCGAGAGGTATCCTTACACTCAAGTTTGGGCTTACTAGCTTCAGTGAGTCAGTTATTTGGGGGCAAGTGTTGAGGCATATCACCCCATTTGTATCAGGGTTGCCTGACTTAGAAAAAAAAAGACTAACATTTTAATTGTCTGAAGGGTTTTGATAATAATGAGGCTTTCTTACCACTTACTATATTTTGATGAAACTCTATGATCTGCTATCTAGTAGTGGTGTTATACTGTTACACCTGGAAGCCTTCATGTAAGACATTTGCTGTTTAACTAAAAGGAAATGACTTCTTGCTATTCATTCACACATAAGAGAAGACAAAAATAATCTCTGACTAGAATTCAACAGAAGAGCACTGAGTTCAGAGAAGCAGTTCCTAAGATGATGAGCCCATTGGCACCCTGCTCCATGAAGTAGAAGCCACTGCAGCTGGGTCCTTAGTTGTATTAGGAAAGATAGCCCATTTTGTGATCTGCAACGTTTAAATCAATTGAACTATAGTGAAATCTCTCCCCTGAAATGGCTATTACACAGCTTGCAACCTTTTGTTCAAGAGATTAAGTTTGCATCTCCTCACATTATCTCCTTGTAATTGGAAAACTTTCATTTTGACGGAGAAAATGTGCCAGCATCCCCGAGAGCCTTGCCACAAGCCAATGCAGAGTGCCATCTGGAGGGTGCATGCCCACATCAGGCAGCAGACTCCTGGCGGGCTGTATCTGGAACTCCACAACGAACAACTAATAACATCTTAAGCTCCATTTGTCTAGCTCGTGAGTGCTCTTGGCAGAGGTCATAACCAGCAGTGGTTTTCTTGATTTGCTGCATCAAATGTAATTAGGTTAAAGCACTCACTGACAGAGCCTCTGATAATGGCATAAAAGCCTCAGGCTTGAATTTACCCATCGAGTCAAATTTAAGTTTCGATCAACAAAGACGTATTAATTTCATCTCTAGGACCATGAAAACTGATGAATTTTAAAGGTATTTATGTGGAGCAACACAGTTTTCCTTTCTTTAGATTTCATACTTCTTTGGCTTCTATTTTAAAACTGAGTTGGAGCAACTTATGTTCTGGTTCCTAGCTTCTAAAAGAGACATTGGTGTCCCCTGCTAGGAAACATGGTCCCTCATGTACACAAACTGTACATCTCTGGTGAACCTTACTGTTGGTCACACTGTAGAAAATGAGGAGACATCTTCGGCATGTTACCTCCACATAACTGAATTCTGCCAGTTGTCTACACATAAAGACAGAAATGACACCATGGTTGACCTTTTAACCCTTGCCTGTTGAAAAACTCCAGGGTTAGCAGACGCCTTTTCATAAATGAGTCAGTTCGAGGCTGTGAGTGAAACAGAGAACCATTGCTTCGGGTTAAATTTAGGGCAAGCTTGGGCCCAGAGCACAAGACAGACGTTAGCTATTATGAAGAGCATACAAAAAGAGTGTCGGCTCTCTGCAGAACATGAGGCTTAACAGTTCTCAGCATAAATATTATAAAACGAGTGCTAGAGAAAGAGAGAGCTGGGGTGTGGTCCAGCAGGAAGGCATGGCTGTAAGGCTGATGAGCTACATAAGGCCTTTGAACATCAACAGAGGAGTTAAGGATGATGGGACAGAACAATCATGAGAGAGCTGCGTTTTTCAAACTGACTTGTACTTCTCCTGTCCCTGCTTCTTAGAAACACCGCCATTATTGAAGCTGATGGAAAAATAGGTCTGAAATTTCTGGGGAACAGTAGTGAGTCCTGCGGCTTTGTACCTCATTGGAGGATGTTGTGTTAGTTTGAGTGTTTCAGGTGGTTCTGCCTCTGATAAAAGCAATAGGCGTGTGTGAGAATGAGGTTAAGTAAGTGTTTATTTGAGGATTTAATATTGCACACGCCAACGGAGTACAGCAATTACCATGCTGTGAATTTCATATTCATGTGCGGCATATTTATTTGTTGTTTACCTCTCTGCATAATGGAAATGCCAAGAAAATCTGTTCCTTCTACTGCTTTAATTTTAAATGAAGCTAAATGTTATGTATAATTTTAAGTTACAGATTGCTAATTTCATTCTGTTTTAAATACTCTACACATAAGAAGCTCTTATGGTCCTGCAAGAATCCATGCTTTGGACAAAATCAAGGCATAGTCCTTTCAGTAATTGTACAGTAGGCAGGGAGTTAATAGATTAAAATATGAACCTAATATCATCACATTGACAGTCTATTTCAAACTGTATAGTTATCCGTACCGTTCATATGTGTATGACTCTCTGTAAATAGACTATGTATACCTTTGTTACGTTCCTGATAAATATAATATAGTTAAAAGACAAAAGCTTATCACTTCTGTTGGTAAATTATTTGCATCTAGTTTACTTATAATAATCTGATGATAGACTCTGTACTCGGTGAAATAGTGATGAAAGCTTCAGGAACAGCACGGTTTTCACCTGTCTCCATGATAGTGTTTTAAGGAGCCAGGCAATGGCAGAACTCAAAGCTAGTTCACCTTCTGTAAATACAATGGAACAAAGCAAGGAAAATGCCAGAAAGAAAGACATCTATAGCTGTTGTCTGGCTTCCCATCTCTAGTCTGAGAATCCATTCACGTGCCGTGCCTCGACTTCTGTTTGCTGCCTATCCCCGATCTTCTGTCCTCAACTCCAGAGCCATGTCAGGAACCAAGGATGTGTGCTGCCCAAGATATGATCAATTATTTACTTATTTAACAAGCATCATTGTACACTTAGCACATATATAGCTAAGATCTCTGCCCCTGGCTACAGCCTGCATGGGAACAGATCTAGACCATGTAGGTGAAAACACCGTCTCAATAGCCCTGCAAGCTAGCATATATTTATGTGTTCCAAAGGCAGAAATGGCTGAGAAGGTTCATTTTCTGAGAACTCTTAATGTAGTCTGCAAAGCTCGGAATGTTATGTGCCAGTTGTTCAATTTCCATCGTTATTTACAAAAGTGAAGCTTTGAATTAAGGGAGAATGTGCCATCTGCCTACCCCTGTGATAATGCTTGGTCTTATTCCCAAGCATATCAACCACTGGCTTGGCATTTCAACTAACTGAAGCACTTTTCTCATTAGACTGTGTCTGTGTCTACAAAAGGCCATTTTTCCTGGTTGCTCATTTGAATATTCCTGTCCTTTCCACCTTTCTTCCTGGATTTGAGACTTTCTATCCAAAAACATGGCCAATTTGATATGGCCAGTTTTTTTAGATACCTCATGGACAAGCTACCTGATACAGCTCTTTTTCCAGTGACTTATTCAATCAACTCTTTTATTTATTGATTTTTATTTACTATTTATATTCAGTGTCTATTTTCTGTGGACACAGGGCATATATAATTCCTTGAGGAGATAAAATATAATGTGATACCTGTCCTCAACTCAATTTCGGTTAAAAACAAAAACTGAGTGTGGAAGTCTAAAAATAGTCTATTTTAAGTAGACATTTCTAAATGCCAGGGCATATTGATAACATATTTATTCATCTAGTCAATCACTTAATAGGCTTTTATTAAGTGTTGTGATATTCATTGGAGTCTGAGATTCATTGGAGACATAAACTTGAGAAAACCATGCATGGTGCCTGACCTAGATGAATTTAGAGCAAGTGAATACCACAGCATGAGGACCTAGCTGGAGAATGTGAGCATCACCTAGAAGCTTAATAGATACGCATGGTTTCTGATCCATCCAGCCTCACTGAGAAGCAGCTATGTTATAACAAGGTATTGCAGTGACTCAAAGTAAACTTTGAGAAGTAGTGGAGGGACATGGAATGCTTGGTGGAGAGACAACCAAATGGGGATCACCAAATTTTATTGAAAGGGGAAAGGAGGTAAATCTCGGCAAGCTAAGGAGAAGAGCTGGATGGAACCTGAAATCCGATTCAGAATGCAAGGTTTGGGGCTCTAGCTGGGAATATTTCTTCAAATCTACAGCCGGGGCAGAAAAAAGCGGGCTGACGCATTGCAGACGGGGGGGCAAGCTGGTAGACACGGATGAAAGTCAAAGCTTGGAGGTCAGGACACAGTGCAGGGTCCAGAGTAGAAGCAGCCATTGGTGGCAGTGGTGACACAGCAGCCAGAGACTAGAATTTCTTATTTCAGGCACGAGAAGGCCAACACTGACATTTCCCAGGTGATCTTTAAAGGAAGAATCAGGGCTTATTTTTTTAAATTTTAAAATAATCATGGAAGTCTGTAAGAAGATGCAAATCAAAGTACAGTTTTCT
>LZPO01077978.1:0-10918 GCA_001675575.1 Neotoma lepida
AAAGAAAACTCGACTTGAGTCCGCCGACTCCATTGGTTCCTTCCCCAGTCCCTGAGCTTCTGCATGCTAGTCCTCAGGACAGAAGTACCTGCATCAGGAAACAGGGACACTGAATAGGGTAATCAAGAGAATTGTCCTGAGAGAGAGGCAACTTTTTTTGGAGATTGTCCAGAGTATGGCAATTCTCCTGGAGATTGTCCAGGAAGAAGAGGCAACTCTCTAATGGTCACCATGGATTAGAGTCTGGCACAAGGAGCTGCAGCCTCTGGACTAATGAGTTCTGGGTAAAGACAAGTAAGTAATCCAGTTGTTTCTCTTAGGTTTTTCCCCTTGTGTTTTTTTTTCCCTCTGGATGGGACGGTCAGAGAGAGTCTAAGGAAAGCCAGTTCTTCATTGATACTATTAAACATACATTTAAGAAATCAATTAAGGTTAACATTGGTCAGCTGACTGATATTCTCAAGTTTATGCAAACAGTCGGTCCCTGGTTTCCAGAACAGGGAACTTTAGATGTAGAAATTTGGGATACAATAGGGATGGATATTAAGAACCGGTATACAGAGAATGGAGTCAAGGACATGCCTCTTACAGCATTTTCTATTTGGAGTATGCTTAGATACTGGCAAGTGATAAACAGCCCATGTGTGCCCCAGAGCACCCTGCTCCCCCTCCTCTGAGGGAACTCCTTCATTGTTATCTCATTGAGCATCTAAGAAAGAGGCAGCAAACTATTATAGTCCTGACTGGTCTCCCTTGCAATGTAAATCACTCCATAGAACCCCCTGAGAAACGTAAAAAGGGCTCACTGGGATTTGCTGTTGCTGTAGTCAGGCCCAACAGCAAGGTAAATCTGGGAAAGAAAAGAGTTAAGTTACAAAATGCTTATGGACGTGGTAAAATAGCTTGGAATGACTGAAACAAAGCAAGCCTTGCTGACCATGTCTGTGGTGCTATGCCAGGCCTCTGACACTAAATTGGAAATTTCAAGCCTTGGTTAACATTCCAGCCTTTTCGGTCCCTAGCTATGCCCCAATGTCAAAAGGAAGTAGTCACGGAAAATTTTGTCACCCCTTGTCACTCATTTATTATCAACAAAAAAGATGAGGTGTTAAGTTTCAGACCTGGGACATATGACTGAGGTGCCTATTTGACACCTCAAAGCTGGACCTGGCTTCCAGGTTCTCCCAAGTTCCTTCAGTCCCTGCCTGCTACAGGGTACAGCTTGTATACCCTACCCTCTACCCTGAACTCTCCAGCCCAGGGGCTTGGTTACTGTTCAAAAATGTTTTATTTATTACTAATTGTATAAATTAATTCCATAATCTTGATAGATATATTATAGTCAGACAGTCTCCATAAATACTTTTGTCAGTTAATCTGATATGACTACCTTGCTGTGTGTGCATTGCAACAGGTTGCTGCAGCCCTCTCATAGCCCAAACAGTTATTAATTGCTTTAATTACAATTTTGAGATCTATGTCAGCTTCAGCTACAGCTTTGGTTCAGTAGATGTACATCCCTAGTCATGTGAACTCTTTACCTAGAAATGTTTCATTACCATTGATTACTCAGAAAAACATTGACTGAGGATTAATAGGAAGGATTAATGTTTTAGAAGNAGCCATTCTTTACATGGGGACTCAGATTCAAAATATTAAGACACGCCTAACCACATTGTGTCGTGCTAAACATCAGAGGATATATGTTACTCCTCTGCCTTTCAGTAGATCAGAGATGTCCTGGGATCAAATACAGGCACACCTAGGAGTATTTGGAATAGTTTTTAGTTTGCTATCAATATGGACACACTTCATTCTCAGATGAATGCTATTAATGCTATTAATAGCATTAGTGCTATTAATGACTCTAGGCTACAAGTATTCTCTGAAGAAGAGTCATCTTTAGACAGAGAGGCATAGACTCATGGCTCCATGTTTTATACTTTTGGTGTTAAACCAATGGTAAACAATTTTGATGTTTAAATTATTCCAGCTTTGGTGATTGAGAAGTCATTCATTTGGTATACACTTACATTAATAAAAGTAAAATGAAATTTAAAAGTTAAAAACAAAAAAATTTCTGCATGCTAGGGTGTTGTTTCTTTTGGCCTCCTCAACCAAAAAAGAATAATACATTTAAATATAAGCCATGCATAAATATGTCTATTATTTTATATGTAACCATCTATGTTTATTATATATTGAACATGAATTTGAAGTCATAATAATATCTCCAATTCTAATTCATAACAGCACACATTATTTTTGCTTCTTATTTTTGCCTGTTTTCGGTTCATATTCCAACAGTGAGAAACTTGGCTCTCTACCTTCATGCACATAGCCCGTCAGTCATTTCTTCTACATGTATAGTATCTCAGTATCATGAACTCACACCACGGGAGATACAACCCTATCAATTACATTTCAACATATACGTGTAGTTAGATATTTTTAGAGTAAAATATACTTCTAAAATATGAATACATGATTAAATGTAGTATGTATGCTTATGTTGCATATCACTAACAAAATTTTATCAAGGATGTAAAAACCTGTTTAAGAGAAAAATAAAAAGATCATACATAGTAAAATTTCAATTAATCTATTGTTATCCTTAGCTATATCTGTCTGTTTCACAATTTTTATTACATTCATGCTAATTATAAAGCCTCATCTGTTTGATTTATTTGGATTCTTGCTTATTAGTTGCTTGGCAGCATAGCTCAAATGATATAACAGAAATAGCACTCTGCTGGTGTTTTCCCACTTTGCCAAGGCAATATATGGAACTTGGCTTCAGGTATCGTGTTCTCAGGGAACATGCTAATCTCAGTCAAGCCAAATGTAATTTGAACAGTTTTAATAAGTTGACCTAAGTACTTCAAATAATTCAGATATGACAGCAAGAAAAGTCTTACTTCATGGTATGGCTGGGTAGAATGGTTGGGTAGGAGGTTGTTATAAAAGCCAAAATAAAACAGGCTCTGGAGGAATTGGGAGAAGAATTCAAGGATTCAGAGGACAAGAAAAAGTCCCAGCCTCTGAAGTCATCATGAAAATGTATGTCAGTTGGATAGGGACTGATTAACATAAAAGACAGTGAAAGTCAAGGAGTGATATTTACACTACAGCTCTATTTTTAGCTTTTAAAAATTCCCCACACTGACTCCAGAACAACTGAACCAAGCTCCAATGCCAACAGCAGTGGATGAGAGTTTCCCTTTCCCCATATCCTCGCCATTGTTTATTTCAATTCATTCTACAGTAGAGAGTTCAGCCATGTTCTTGCCCCTCTGTTCACAATAGCTAGAGAGTAAAATCAGCCTAAATGGCCTTCAACTGATGAATAGTTAATGAAAATGTGTCAAATGGAATTTTATTCAGGTGCAAACAAAAATGAGTTCATGAAATTTGCAAATAAATTAATGGAACAGAAAATACTGTACTAATTGAGATAACCAAGACCCAAAAGACAAATGCCACATGTTCTCTCTTGTGGTTCCTAGTTTCACATAGATAGCCTGGAATAAGTACAGAAATTAGAAAAAAATATAATAGGACTATGGGAGTGGGGTCCTCTAGGGAAGGGAAGAGCATACACATGTTATTGGAAAAAATAGGAAGATTGCTTGTGGAGGGGTGAGAGAGGGAAATAGAGAGCAAGAAAGAGGAAAGAGTGTTAATAACATTAATGGATATTTTTCAAAGCTGTAGGTACACATTTTACATACTTACTTAAAATGTAGATTGAGTGTGTGAAAAATAATAACTAACAAAGAGGTTATCGATTTGAGAGGAATAGGTGAAAATGATATAAATACAGTACTCACATATGAAAATGTAAAAAATTAATAAAACATTTCAGTTAAGAGTTATATTTGTTTTTAATAGAATCACATGCCAGGGAAATTATTACTTCTGCAATTTAACTGATTATACAAGAATAGGTTCAGTTGCCTTAAAGCATTTCTGTAAATAGTGTAAACATTAGTCTTATAATACATGCCATTATGATCAACATGCAAGCATATATGATTGTTCACAAAACTGTTGTCTGTTCTGGGTGATTCCACAGCACAAAATATGAACTCATACAATGGTGATGTATCAGTGTTGAAATCCAAAGAGGGGAACCAAGTAGGCTTCCGTTATGTTGAGAAAATAATGATGTTAACCAAGAATCAGGAAGATGCATGATCGAGTATTTTCCTGAGTGCTCACCCTGTCAAAATCATAGAGAGTCAGGATCATAATGAGTACAAAGTGATAAGTTCATGTTCTGATAGAAGTGACCACCAAGGTGTCCTTGGAAATTCATGATTTACTGTCTCCACTTTAGCATATGAACTAATCATGAGAATATACATTCCCAAAAATGTCTGTTACAGAAACTATTTTCTGCCTCGTTGGATCTGTATTATTTCCACCTCAGAGCTTCCCTTGAAGCCTGGGGGCATTGTATGGTAAGGGTATGAAGATACCCACTTGGCTTTTATTTGGAAGTGGAGGTGACTATACTGCAGTGACTGTCCCAGAAGAGGTGACCATTAAACAAGTATTCAGCATTACTCTCCACTCACTAGTTCATCTCTCCTATCAAGGAGGATTCTGTCCTTTTTGCTTTATACCAGGGGGTCAGGATACTGCAGTCATTGACCAAGAAGCACTACAATCTGGTTTTCTAAACAATCACAGTCCATTTTAGCTAAGCCAAGTTTATTAATTTATGTATTGCCCTCAGTGACTTTGTAAGTATGGCAATAATTGGATGAGCTAAAAGGCTTAAAATATTATGTGACATTTTATAGAAATGCATATTGATTTTTGCATTATGTTTGACATTCAATAATTTCCTACTGTATTTATTCATATGTGACTGTAAGTTATCACTTTCAAAATATTTGTAAAATCTGCAGTAGCAGTGATGTCCTTCCTTGCTTATTATGTGATTTATGGTTTCTAGTATTTTAATATTTTTGTTTTCAATACATCCTGACCACAGTTCCCCCCCTCACTTCTCCTCTTCCCCAGATCTACTTCTTTTCTGTTTCCCTTCAGAAAAGAGCAGACCTCCCAAAAATATACACAGAACATGAAAATAGCATAAGAAGATGCAATGAGACTAGGCACAGACCCTCATATTAAGGCTGGATGAGGAAACCCAGTAGGAGGAAAAGGTTCCCATGGGCAGACAAAAGAGATAGAGATAGCCTCACTCTTACTATTAGGAGTCTCACAAAAACACCGAGCTACCAAATCATATGCAGAGGACCTAGCTCAGACCCATGCAGGCTCTGGGATTGCTGCTGCAATCTCTGTGAGGCCTGGCCTATGAGCCCTATTAGTTAAAGTTTGTGGGCTGAGTTCTCCTGGTATCCTTGACCTCTCTGGCTCCTATAATTCTTCCTCTCCTTCTTCTACTGGGTTCTCCAGATCCAAAGGGAGGGATCAGAGGAAGGTCTCCAATTTGGTCTCTCTCTTGGTCTATTGTTTGGCTGTGGGTTTCTGCATCTTCTCCAATCAGCTGCTGGCATTAGCCTCTTTAATGACAATAGGGCTAGGCACTGACCTATTTAGCATATAAGGATATCATTAGGAAACATTTTGTTGATTTTTTTTTTTTCTATCATAGGTCTCTAAGCTATACAGCCTCCAATTCCTTGTCAGCTAGGCAGTTGTCAGGCATGGGCTCTTGTAAGACGAATTTCTTAGCAGTCTTATTAATAAACACACAGAACAAGAAATAAGGGTGAAAATCTGACAGAGATCAGGGGAATTAGGAGCAAGCCACCAGCTAGCTTCACCTCACCAACGCTGCCGCTGCTTCCAAAGAGCGAAGCTAAGAGAGCGACTTCCTGTCTAACCTGGCTTTTTATGCCTGTTCATTCTGCTAACTCAGGCTCTTTCTCTTGGTGTGAGCCTCAAATTAGACCTGTCCCTTGGTTGGCCACTCCCACAAGTTCATAGAGAAGCTTCATAAATCCTTCTCATGAATTTATTTTCAGTAAATAAATTCCTCTAAAATCTCTGGAAGAAATTTGATAACTGTGATATTGGGAGAAAGGAAAATAGAAAGCAAAATATTTTAGGGATAATAAGGGAAAAAAATAAATGACAGAGGCAATGTTATTTTTAAAAAAATGAAAACAACATAACAGTGAGGAAGCATAGCTTCAGTGATGGACAAAGGGAAGACACGGGACATGTTTTAGTTTGAGAACTGCCTATGACTGCAGACTTTTTACTTCTCAGGAATAGAGAATTGGCTGAGCTAGACAGCCTTTTCATTGAGATCCCGATGCAAAGGGTAAGAATCTCAGAACTTTCTTACATTCACCTTAAACAAAAATTTATTCCTTTAGCAAATAGTCCCTTAGAAATAGCTCTTTACAAAGCAGCCATAGTCTGTAAGGAACATTAGGAATGTCAAGAAATGAAACCAACAAGCTAGAATGTGCCTAATTGGCTTCCAGGGCATGTTACAATCCAGATTTATTTATGTCTCTTAAAAGATGTGTAGAACATAGCACTTGTCAAGATAAATGGATAGATTTCCATATACAACACTATAGATAAGGACATGTTTGTTTACAGAGACTTGATTACTTGAAAATATCAATTTGAATCTGTTTCTAAAATTTACTCATATAGAGCAATGTGCCATATGCCAAATATCCTAGATGTTACTTTGCAGGTAATGCATGACTTTAGCTTTGCTATTGTTTGAGAAATTTGTGCATGCATATAATGCATTTTGATCAGGTTCTCCAACACACCTGCTCTCTCCACTCCTCAGCCCTATGCTTTTAATATTCATGACAACTACATACATATGTGTTAGTGCAAACTTTAATATCTTAAATCAGTACAATAAAAACATCTGTTTCTGCCTATTTAATTTGTCATATAATGAACAAAGATGAAATCCTCCTTGCAATACTAAAAAAAGCCTGAGTTACTATTGGTCTCCCAAACCAATAAATATGCTGATAGACATCAACAGATCATGAAAAAAACATTTTAAGATTAATTTTTAATTTTGTGTATGTGTGTGCATAGATGTATCTGACTACAGGTGCTTGTGGTGACCACAGGCATCAGATCCTCTTGGAGCTGTCTTATTCTCAGCCACCTAGATACTAACCATGCCAAAGTCTTATATCACTTGGGCTCTTCTGACCTTATAGTAAGCCAGAATAAAATTGTAGTATGTGCTAGATGAGTGGTTGTGTTGAAAATAGGGTTACAAATGTGAGAAAGGATCAAATGATTAATGTCCCCCAAATAAGAGTTTCCTTCTGTGTTCCAAAGAGAAATTATTCCAACATGCAGAAGTTTCCCTTATGTTCTAATGCCCAAATCAAATTAACACTATATTCTAGGACAGAACAGAGAGCAGGATAATATGGAAATGATTTAGAGACTTTTCATCACATCCCTCAGCCTTTAAGTACCAGTTTAGGTCAATTCTACCCAAGAGAAGAATCAGTATTTATGTTTGGATGGGGAATTCCTCATCTATGTAGATCTCTGTGGTATCAACTGTACTCCTAGAAATAAAGCCATATGAGGGAGGGAGATGCTGTCTCAAGTTGGCAACTCAAAGGAGCATCTTTGACAGAGGACAGGGAAGTACAAAGACTCAGAGTAACGGCTGTGAACAAAAACATTCTGGGTTTCAGCCCATATTATCACATTTAGTTTTCTAATACAAATACTAATTTTGCCATGATCTGACAACTTCTATCAGCATCTCTATGGCTTTCAGTTTTCACTTCTATATGCTTCATGCTTCATATTAAAAATATTGTATAGTACGTGAAGTCTTAGCTAGAACAATAAGACAACTGAAGGAGAAAAAGGGGATATAGATGATATAATAGTATATATGTGACCCTAAAAATTTTATCAAAGGACTGCTATAGCTGAAAAAAAAGATCTCAACATAAAACAAGATACACTGACCCTGATAGAAGAAAATATAAGGAATGGCCTTGAACTCATTGGCACAGGAAAAGACTTCCTGAACAGAGCACTATTAGAGTAGGTACCAAGATCTACAATTAATAATAAGACCAAATGAAAGTGAAAATCTTATGCACAGCAAAGGACATCATCATTCTGGCAAAATGGCAGCCTATGAGAAATGACTTATACCAACTACAAATCTTCTACAGGGCTATTAACTAAAATATATAAAGAACTGAAAAAAATCAATACATCAAGAAAATAAATACTACAATTAAAACTGACATATAGATCTATATAAATAATTCTTAAAAGGGAAAACCCAAATGACTGAGAAACAGCTAAAGAAATGTTCAGCATTCTTCATCATCATGAAAATGCAAATCAAAGCTGCTTTGAGATTTCGTCTTACACCTGTCAGAAGTACTGAGAACAAAGAAACAGTGACAGCTCACGCTGGCAAGGATGTAAAGTTCATCCATTGCTGATGGGAACTCATTCTTACACAGCCACTATGGAAATTGTGTCTGGTAGTTCTTCAGGAATATGGGAATTGGTCTACCATGTAATCTAGCTATACCTCTCTTGGGCATATACCCAAAGGACTTTTCATCCTAACACAGAGACACTTGCTAAACCATATTTATTGCTGCTCTATTCATAATAGCCAGAAACTGAAAACAACTTAGATGTCCCTCAACAGAAGAATGAATAAAGAAAATGTGATACATTCACACAATGGGTATTAGTCAACTGTTAAAAAAATGACATCATGAAACTTATAAGAAAATGGATGGAACTAGAAAAAAAAAATCATGCTGAGTGAGTTATCCCTGGCCTGAAATGACAAATATGGTATGTATAACTTATTTGTGGGTATTAATGGTTAAGTGAATGATAAGTAAACTACAATCCATAGACCCACAGGGGGTAGGCATAGAGCAAGTTGGGCACAAATAGACCTCATTAGGAAAGGGAACTAGAATAGACATTTTTGGATGGGTGTGGGGCTGAAATGGGAAGATCAAGTGGAAAGGGGAAGAAGAAAGGAATAAAAAGAGGGACAAATAAATTAAGGACCATTTATGTAGTAGCCCAGAAATCTAACACAATAGAAGCTTCCTTATATGAAGGCAGTATAAATGAAACCATCAAATAATTGTGCCACCTGGCATCTTTTGTTACCAAATGAACCTTCCGGTACCAGGATTGGGTTACATCTAATTGAGTTGACTCTCAAAGGAGTCTCATAGGAATCCCCAAACAACTCAGGTGGTTGCAAAGACTATAGGTTGCTCTCCACAAACCAAAAGTAAGGTCCCATTGCTGAAGACAACACTCACACAACTTGGTAGACATGGAGAAGTCAAGTTGGTGCTTAAGTAGACATGGAGAAGTCAAGTTGGTGCTTAAGTAGAACCTTTATCCCCTCTAGTTCTAGTGTCTTTGGTACATGAAGGTACTCTGCTCATTACCAAAAGAGAAATGTAAACACAAAGGCAGCCACAAAACCTTTAATCTAAAATAGTGCCCTGCCTTTAAGATATGCTAAGGCAATGGAGACACCAAGTTTGTGGAAGTAACCAATCAGTATCTGATTTGATTTAAGGCCTTGTGGACCTATACCAAACATGGATTAGGTGACAAAGAATCACAATAGATAAGTCCAGAGAGCTAAGATTAAACCAAATACTAATGTTCTTAAAAAAAATTGTAGCAATAGGGGCTGGAGAGATGGCTCAGAGGTTACGAGCACTGGCTGCTCTTCCAGAGGTCCTGAGTTCAATTCCTAGCAACCACATGGTGGCTCACAACCATCTATAATTGAGAACTGGTGCCCTCTTCTGGCATGGAGGCATAACTCTGTATGCATAATAAATAAATAAATCCTTAAAAACAAAAAAAGAAAAGATATGTGTCATCCCAAGCTGAAAAAATATTGTAGCAATATAATACATCTAATGACTTGTTCAGCCATCATCAGAGAAGCTTTCTCCTGCAGCAGAAGGAAAAATACAGAGACCCACAACCAGACATTCCACACAGAGAAAGTCCTTGGAACAGATCGCTCTAAATGAAATGTCTCCATGAAATACCTCCCCTCAGAGCTCACAGAATCCCATGGAAGAGGAGGCAGAAAGATCCAGACAGTATGGAAGACACCAGGAAAACAAGGCCCTGTTAATCAACATGAGCAAAGCTTATATGAACCAACAGAGACTGAAGCAGCACACAGGGCCTGCACAGGTCTGCACCAGGTCCTCTCCACAGTTTTGACTCATGTGTATTTTAAGACTTCCAGGTTAGTGGGGGGTTTTGCTGTTGTTGTTTTGAGGTGAGGATTCCTGAGTGTGCAAATGAGTGGTTCTCTGTTCTTGTGCCTTTGCTCAGGCTCTTTTCCTTCTGTGTGTTTCTCTTGTTCAACTCCAATGTGATAACTTTTGTTTATCTTATTTTAGTTTATTATTATCCTTTAGGAGTCTGTTTATTCACACAGATCCAAGCCCCTCCCCTTGAACCAAGGCCATGTAAGGTGTCCCACTATAGGTACTGGGCTCCAAAAAGCCGGCTCATGCACCAGGGACTGACTTGATCCCTCTGCCAGGGGGCCCCTTAAGCAGACCAGGCTATACAACTCTCTCACCTATGCAGAGGGCCTAGTCCAGTCCCATAGCTATTGGTCTACAGTTCATGGGTTCCCACTAGTTTGATTTGGTTGTCTCTGTCAGTTTCCCCATCATGATCTTGATGCCCCTTGCTCCTAAAATCCCTCTTCTCTCTGTTCGACTGGACTCCTGGAACTCGGCCTGGTGCTTGGCTGTGGATCTCTGCATCTGCTTCCATCAGTTACTGGATGGAGGCTCTATGATGACATTTAGGGTAGTCACCAATCTGATTATTAGACCAGCCTCAACTGAATGTACCAGGCTCTACTGACTCCCCATGGGAG
>LZPO01077980.1:0-10896 GCA_001675575.1 Neotoma lepida
CACANCATACTCTGCTAATTAGAGATTTGTAATTATTTTGCAATATATACTTGATAATAAAGTTTAAATGGGTTTTAATGCAGTCATATTATCACAAGAGATTTTCACATTATGTCTTCTGGTTGGACAAAGGTAAGAATGAGCTACAAGAGACAAATATGATTTATGCTTGTAAATTTTGAAATGTGACAATTATTTTAAATTTTTATTAACTACATGTGTGAACTTATCAATAATGTTTACCAATAATGACTATGAATAATTCGAAGAGATCATCATTATAGTTTTTCACAGGAAATGAACAGTCATTTCAGTCATAAAACTGAATACTTTATCAAATTTTTAAAAAGATTTTATTTAGAAACATACAGATTAAATATTTAACATCCTTAATATTATACAGTCATTTTATTTTTTCACCAGCAGTATACAGTATTAAGCAAGCACAGTAGCGTAAGCCTGTAATCACAGCATTTGGAAGGATAAGACAAGAGGATCAGGTGCTGTAGGAGTCAGCCACAAAGTGAGTTCATGACCAACCTGGGCTACAAGAGACCCTGTTTTGAGGGTCATGACAGGCAGCAATATGCACCACAATATGTGTGTTTGTTATTGCTGTTGTTTCTTAAAGTATATGATACAAAGAAATTAAATTTCCCCAAATGCCATGTCCTTAAATCTTTTTAACTTACCCAGTGTGTCATGCAAATATTATTTCTATGGCTGTCAGGATGTGAGGAAAAAAGGCTAAGGACCATTGCCTCTTAACCTGAGGTCCTCCATGAAATGAAGTGACTGTGTGAAGTATGGAGAAGTATCTTTCTGTAGAAAAGGTCAATCGTTTTCAAAGCTTAAGAACCAGCTGACTTCAGGAATTTCAAGTACCCCTCTAACTTCACTCATAGAGAGATGGACTCCGTTGGATAACCAGGCCTCCAGGACCACCCCTCTAATTTCACTCATAGAGAGATGGACTCCGTTGGATAACCAGGCCTCCAGGACCACCCCTCAACAGAGAGAGTGGAGGAGCTGGAAGTAGAACTGGGGCTTTCATCTTTTTGGCTCTGTTGAGAATCCTACTCTTGGCTTTTCTTTCTTCAAATTAAGTTACCACTGCCAAACTTGGTAATGCATACCTATAATCCCAGCACTTGTGAGGTAGAGGCAAGAAGATCAGGAATTCAAGGTTAATCTCTGCTATATAGCAAGTTTGAGACCAACCTAGGCACGGGGGTGCACACACACACACACACACACACACACACACACACACACACACACTGAAACCAGTTGGTATAGTCAGGGGTTTGGGGATTTTCATAGTAGATACCACCTCTCGATCACCAGAAGACCCAGCAGGAACTTGGATCCTAGAGAACAGGAAAAATATGACAGCGAAATAGATTTCTTCTCTATAATCCAGCCCAATTCAAAAAGGAGCTACCAAGGGTGGTGGTGGCACACATTTTTAATCCCAGAACTCAGGAGACAGAGGCAGGTGGATCTCTGTGAGTTAGAGGCCAGCCTGGTCTACAGAGCGAGTTCCAGGACAGCCAGTGCCACACAGAGAAGTCCTGTCTCAAAAAAACAAAAACAAACAAACAAAAAAAGGAGCTATCTTGAAATCTGTAGCCAAAGCCTGAAAGTTAGTTTCCTTGGANTCTAGAAAAGGTGACTGAATCCATAGTATCACTAACATATACTTTATTTGTTGATGCATACACATCTCCTTGACCAGAGGCTATGGGCCCTTGAGACACTTATTCTATTTTGTCCTTACTCTAGGCATGGGGGACCAGTGAGGATGGTTCAGTGGGTAATGGTACCTGCCATCAAGCCTGATGATCTGAGTTTGATATCCATGATCCTCATTGTGGAAGGAGAGAACTATATACCATCGGTTGTTCTCTGACCTCCACACGTGAACCATGACATATGCATGTCCCTCATTCCACACATAATGTAAAAAAAAAAAAAGATAGTGTTGACAACACATCTGTAACCCCTGTGCATTAGAAAGCAATGACAAGCAGGTCTCAGAGGCTCGCTAGGCAGCCAGTATAGCTGAATTGACTAGTTCCAGGTCAGTGAGAGGCAGGAAAAAAAGTTGGACACCTGACAATGACCTCGGTTCTTTACACATGTATGCACAGGCACATACATCTTTACACTCACACATACATTTCCAACACATATGCAGACACAGAAATAAAAAAAGAATACCTAGTATATAGCATACACTCAACATTCTCTCAATTGATCACGTTAATAAACATGCAGCAATAATTTTCAAATCTTAGTTTCTAATATGTCATGAAGACATATTTCCTTTATATGTTAATAAATCAACTTCCTGATATAAACAGTGCAAATTTGAGAACTATATAACCCAATTTCATCACCTTAGATATGCTGAACAAAAATGTTCTACACTTACCTACAGATATGTATCTTGACCACTAACCTACAGTTTAGAAAAAGCGTGAATCATATCTTTTAAAATTTTATTTTGCTTGAAGATATTTCCTGCACATAGGATATACTCGACAAAGCCTCTCTGAACTCAGAACACACTACAGAGAATAGAAACTTATCTTAATTGCATGGAGGACCTTTTAATTTACATACATTATCTCATTTGATTATGAAAGTCCCTGTGAGTTTGAATTTCATCATAGAGAATAAGGAACTACAGCTCAAAATGTTCATGTCATTTGCATAAGGTTTTACACAGGTGGAAGTAGAAGCAAGGTCTGGCTCACACACAGTAGTGCTTTCGCANTGTAAAGTTAAGGAAATTAAATGTCTCCTCTTGCAGATGAGTTTCTTTAGAGTATATTACTACATAGAAGAAGATAGTCCAAGTTTTCAACCACATGTCAGTAAGGGAATGAACTACTGAGAATTACTGGTTTGGACAATACTTCTTTGGTTTATAAACACATTTATTGGAGGTCATTCATCTTTCAGCTATGTAGAGTTCTTGGTTCCCTACATAGTTTTGTTTGGTCTCTAAAGTATTGGTTCAAAGTTCTTATTTCTGAACCTTGCCTTTTCTTTCCTGTTTACTATGGAGCTCTGGGGAAAACATTGTTTCGTTTGTGAACCAGAGATCTTTAATTTTTGTCTCCTAGGCACTCTTGATCACCACCAGGGGGCAAAAGCCTATCAGCTGGTTTCTCTGCAGTATGCTCAACCAAGGACTGTACAGTACAGGGACCCTCAGTGATTCTTGATGGAACCTCCCCGCTAATTATTTCAACCACAGGGCCCCAGGGAGAGAACAAAGACTCAGCAAAGAGGGCTCTTGTGTCACTTAACCACACAGCAACCAGAAAGAGCTCACGACAGCCCCGTCAGTTTAAAAGGAGCAATGAGATCCAAGAGTGTTTGAGTGACAAACAGAAAGAGGTGGGCTTTAGAAACTGCAGAGTCCTAAGTGTGTGTTTTCTACAGCTTTGAGATGGACGGTGGCATTTGCCAGCTCATCCACTCAACTGTCTCTGTGTAAATATCAACGGTTTGCACTGTGTTGACTTTTTTTCTTTTTAATCTTGATTTTTCCATTACATTCTCGATATCGACAGCTTATCATTTAGAAATGTATTCCTTTAAAATATTTTAAACCTACATTTTCACATCTCTGAAATAATGAAATGTAGGGGGAAAGAAGAAAGCTCAACGAGCAAATCCTTGTTTAGTGGAGATCTTCACAGTAGGAAGCAAACGAGAGGTAGAGAGCAGGTTGGAGCTTTCCAACTCAGGGTCCAGCTCTCTGTGCCCCCAGGATCCCTCAGCATCTCTTCTCTGGCACAATGACTGACTTCAGGCAGGTAGTAGGGGAAGCATGAGGGTACCACCAAGTTTCCAGTGTTTACCACGGAGAAATCTTTCTNATGAAAAGTCTCGTCATTAACCGTGAGGCCCTTTGTGANGAGGAGGGTGGGAAAGCTCATTAAGAGCTTCTTGAGGGCCAGGTCAAAGCGGGCGGGCTGGTCTCCGAGGTCTAGCTCAGAGAAAGCGTCTCACACCCGCGGAGCTCTTTCCCACTAGAAAACGTGTTTGCCTCCGGATTTTCACCTCCGTTTTTCCTCTACGGTGGCTCAGGCTGCGCGCCCCACCTCATAAAATGGTTGTCTTTCAGGAGTGAGGACTCGCGGCTCCCCCCGCTCGGGACCCCTTCCCCGGATGGCTTCCCGGGTCCATTTTCCCATCTCGCCTCACGCCACTCAGCGGCGGCCCAGCGGGAACACACCGTGCGGCGACAGGGACTCGGGAGGGGGAGCCGGGAGGGGGCGGCGGCCCGAGGCGCGGCGCACGCACTCGGCTCGCTTCCGGCACCTCAAGGGTTACGCCGCGGCGGCGGCGCGCGCCGAGGGGAGAGGCGGTTGCTGACAGGTGGCGCCTGCGCACTGGGAGCGCTCATTGTGCCCCGCAGCTGCCGAACCGCCCGCCTGCCCGCCCGCCGCCCGTTCGGCGCGTCAGTCGGCGAGAGTCCGGTNGTGGGTGCGGAGCCCGAGGCCGTTCCCGCGGCCTCATCTTCCTCCTCGTCCCCCTGGTCCCTACCCCTCACCCTCTGCCCCCATCCCGGCTCCGTCACCCTCCCGCCCCCTACACTCAGGACGAGAATGCCCTGCCCGGAACAACCTAGCAGCGCCTAGATGGCTTTGGTCACGGTCCAGCGGTCGCCCACCCCCAGCACCACCTCCAGCCCCTGCGCCTCGGTGAGTCCCTGCAGGCGGCAGCTCCTCGCTTCTGTCACTGCGGCTCCGCTTTGCCTCAGCGGGTCCCGCCGAACGCCACTGCGCACGCGCCGCGCCTCTTCCCAGGCCTTGGCACTGAGGCTGCCGCGAACCCCCCCACACCCTCATCCGACCGGCGAGCAGCGGCCACTGCCAGATGTTGGGTTTGGGGGGCCCCCATCACCCGGAGCACCCAGCCCCTCACAGCGCTGGCTCGGAAATCTCCCGTAGCATGCTTCCCATGGCTTGAGCACTTCCTTACGGCTATGAGTCATTCTTGCTTTCCACCCTCCCCCTTCTCCTCCCCTCTGTTGCTCGGTTGCAGGGAGGGGAACGGTGGGCTCCTACATCACCCCCGACCCACACCCATATCCCTTCCTCACACCATTTAGGGACCAGGTCAGTGCACTGCGCATCCTTCTTCCGTCTCACCNTGTGTGTGCCTTTCACCAGTCTCTGGCGTCTCTCTCTCTCGTGCTCGGTGCAGTTCAGGCTTCATTGGGCTGCTCAATGGCAGTTACTCCCGGGTCTCTTCCCTCCCTTGAAAGATGGCAGTGGTCTACTCTGCTTCTTGGACTTTTACCTTTTTCAGTCAGGCCCCAAAGCATCCGGTGCTGCTCAATGACCAGTGCCAATTCATTTCCATCTTACAGACACTTACGCCTTATGCTCATTGCTCATGATGGTTCTTGTTCCTGGGTTGTGCTTGGATGGTTCGTTACTTCAAATGCTTGTACCGCTAAAGGCTGTTTCCAGAAGGAAAATGCCCAACACCCAGCTTTTTTTTTTTTTTCCTGCTGGGCTTCTCTTTGCCTCCATCCCCACCCCAACTCCTTTACAGTCCTATTCTTAGGATTCATTTTTGAGACTACCTGCTAACATGCGTATTGCACCAACGTGGTTAAAAGGGTCTTAAAACACAGGCATCTAGATGAAAATATGAACAATTGGAGAAGCCGTTTCCTATAGAATTGTAATTTTTAACATTGGACTTAGTAGTGTCAAAGTGCAAAGAGGCATTCAATGAACATTGTGGCCTTCCACTGTGTAAAAGAAAGTTGGGTGGTTAATATTTGTTAACTGAAGTGTAAGGTTTGGTATCTTGAAAGTATGTTGTTGCCTTGTGATTTCAGTATGGTTTCCTGAATTTCAAAATTTTCTTGCATATCGTGGTGGTTTCTTCTTTTGTGAGTATTCTTGTGTGTTTTTATGTGACTAAATTGACAACCCTACCCTAATTAAAGAAATTAGTCTATTTCAGAGGTTAATTTACCTTATATTGTTCCAGGATACAAAACTGAGATCTTTGGATAGAAGTTTAGAGAGGCAAATTTCCATTGGTTTAGGGAGGAAGTTTGTAGAAATAAAGTTCACTGTTTTGCAAAATAGTTAGCACACATTGCTAGACGTATTAAGTAGAAGCTGGTGGGGGGGGTGCTTTTGCCAGACAGCTGATAGAAGGAATTCCTGCAGTGGGGGACCAGAAAGAGTTTCCAAAGCTTTATGATTCTGTGATTGTACTTCAGAGCTGATAAGACATTTTAGCATCTGCTAGAGCCAAATATCAGAGGGGTAGAAATGTAGTATTTTCATGAGCAGATTTTTTGCTTTATGGTAGATATTTTAAAATTTATAACATATCTTTAGATCATTTTAATTCACTCCACTAGTAACTCCTGTGATTTTTATGGTTATCAGGTCTAGTTTTGGCTATGGAAGCAATGAAGAGTGATTATTATAGATACTAAGTCATGTAAGTAGATACATACATATGAAGTAGAACCCAGTATTGTAATATTATTTTTCCTGGGCATTGTTGAAAACATTTTATGTTATAATAACATTTATTAAGCCATTGTCATGCTAATTATCTTGAAGCAAATGATTAATATGCAGTAAAGCCGCATCTATTTGACATGGCTTCATTGGTCAAAATTTGGGATACTTTAGAATCTTGAAGAATGTTAATAGTCATTTTTGGCATAGGCAATTAAAATTGGTCATGTAAATACTGTAGTATCTATTGTAGTAAATACTGAGTGGTAAACTCAATTGTCAAGCTAAATGACAGATATTTCTGTATTCCCTAGTCTGATGATTTCAGTTGTTTATACTTGGCCCTGTGTGTGTGTAACAATCAGCATTGTTAGCATGACTGACAAGCCAGTTATCTTTCCCTTTAAATTGTCTTCTTATTTGACTTTGCCCAAAGCTGTGCTCAGCTCAGTTGTCTTGTGGTCCTTGTATTCCAGTATTTGGCTGCTGTCTGAACTGCATATATTTTGCTGTTTTATCTCTTGCTGAACCAATAGGTTGGTTGGTTGGCTTTAAAAGTAAGGAAGACTGCAAAAGGAAGTTAGAACCATAAATAAAAAAGGAGTTCATTTTATGAGGCTTGATTTAATCTTCTAATTACTTTAAAGCATTCTGTAATACTTTTTCACTGAGTATGTTGGACATTTTAATACTGTCAGATCTTCAGTATTTTGTTTCATTAAGCATAAAACAAACTTGATCACTGTAGTGATTAGTTTTCAACTTTACTGTGAAAGTGTGTCCAGAGAGGTTTACAGAGGGCGGAAGACCCATGCTAAATGTGAGTGGCACCATCCTATGGGGTGGGTACTGGACTGAGTAAGAAGGAGAAGTCCAGCAGAGCTCCAGCATTCTCCTTTCTCTGTTTCCTTGTCTGCCAGCATGTTAGCAAATTCCTGCTACCATGCCTTCCATTCCCCACAGGGACTGTACTTGTAAACTGTGACCCAAAATAAATGCTTCCTCCTTAAGTTGCTTCTTTTTAGGTGTTTGGTCACAGAATCAAGAACCTAATACAACCACCTCTATGTATGAGTGACTATTATAGATACTAAGTCATAGAAGACATTTACCTGTCTATTAGATGATGTAATTTGGGTAACAGGGCTAGTAAAAGACAAATAGGGGGTGGGAGAAGAGAGATAGTGAGGACAATAATACTGTATACTCATGAACCAGCTTGCAATGGTCATAAGTATTATCTGAGTTCAGATTGATAAAAGTTCACTAATAGCAAGTAGTAATTAGAAAACCAACCATTTCTTATTTCTCTTGGGTTCTCATCTGTGCCAGGCATCATGCTAAATACTTTACATACATGAGTTAATTTGTTTATTCCTTACAATGTGCCAAAGGAAAGTTGCTTATAGATGAAGAAACCGAGGCAAGGGATATTTAAGGAATGTGTCCTGTGTCACTCAGCTAGTGACTGGAGTTGTAATTCAAATCCAGATGTGTCTAACCTTTGAAGGTAATATTGAAGTGATGGTGATGAAGTATATCACAGTAGGTGTCTCTCAAACCAGCTTTTGAAATATAATTTGAATGTCTGTAGGCTAGGATTGAAGATAAGAGCATGGTATCATAGGTGGAGAAAAGCTATGTGCTCCAATACTTAAAGTCAGAAAAGTATAAGGCATTAAGTGAAAGTTTAAGTAGGTCACTGTGAGGGTTTATTTGGACAACGAAAGAGAAAAGTGAGAGGTAGCTAGGGCTGTACAGGCCCTGCTGAGCCTTGGATTTGGGATTAGTGAAGAAGGTAATAGAAAGTTCTCACAAGTTTTGAGCAAATGTGATCACAGTAGTGTTTTAAGAAAATCGAGCTAGGGGCTTTGGGCCAGAGGGATTTTAGGAAAGACAAGAGAGACAATGAGTAGAGCCAGTCAAGGCTATTGTTGAGGTCTGAACTGGGATTTTGAAGTGTTAATGGAATAGACAGATGTCAGAGATTGTGAGAAAGACTGAGTGTCTATAGGGATAGAGAAATCAGAGATACCAACTTTGGGAATATATTGTTCTTCCTAGAAAATAAATAATTCCTGAGGCTGGAGAGATGGCTCAGCCATTATGAGCACTGGCTGCTTTTACAGAGACCTCAGGTTTGATTCTCAGTACCCACATGGTGGTTTCTAACTGTAACTCCAGTCCCAGGAGATCTGACTCCCTCTTCTGGCCACTAGGGGCATCACACACTCATGTGAGACATAGATCTTCATGCAGGCAAAACACATATACATAAAAATAAATTTAAATTTTTAAAGAAAATAAATGTTTTTTTGTTTGTTTGTTTTTGTTTTGTTTTTCAAGACAGAGTTTCTCTGTGTAACAGCCCTGGCTGTCCTGGAACTAGCTCTGTAGACCAGGCTGGTCTGGATCCACTTGCCTCTACCACCCAAGAGCTGGGATTGAAGGTGTGCACCACCACCAAATGTTTCTTAATTAATAGGGGCAATTTAAGAATTCTTGGGCTAAGAATGTGCCTGTGACTCAGCTCTGGGTTCCAACCTCAGCAGTATCAGCAGCACCGACAGCAACAACAAAATCTTCTCTCTGTTCTTTCTGATATGATTTTTCTTTTTGTAATTTATTTTAATTTTTAAAAACTGACATTTTATTTCCAATTGATACATGGTAATTGAACATTTTTATGTGGGACAGTTTGGTAATTTGATACACACATACATTGTGTAAATGATCAGATGGTTGTTATCTATCACCTTGGACATTTATCATTTCTTAGTGTTGGGAACATTCCAAATTGTCTTTACCAGCTTTTTTGAAATATATGATTACTTGGTATCAATCCTAGTTCCCAAACTGTGCTATAGCATATTAAAAGGGAATTCTTCTGTTCAACTGCACACCCGTACTTACTAACCAATGTCCCTCTTTCCCCTTTTCCTACACTTTCCCAGGCTTTGGTAATCACTTTAGTTCTCACAATTTCTATGACATCAACTTTTTGGCTTCCATATGAACTGCAGAACATGTAATATTACTCTTTCTATGTCTGAATTATTTCACAACATAATGTTTTCTAATTCTACCCATGTTGTTACAAATGACAGAATTTTATCTTTTTTGTAGGTAAATACTATTTCATTGCATATGTACAGTATTTTTGTTACCTTCTTGTCATCTTATGAAACCTGGGTTGATTCTGTATGTTGGCGGTTGTAAATAGTACTACAATAAACATGCCAGTGCGGGTGTTTTTTCATACTGATTTCATTTCCTTTGCTGGGTCATCTGACTGTGTTTTGTTTTTGTTTTTGTTTTTAACTCACCATACTGCTTCCTGTAATGGCTATGCTAATTTATATTCCTACCAACAGTATATGAGAATTCCCCTTTGTTTTCATCCTTACCAGGAAAATTTTTGTTTATTGATACACATTACATATATATTTGTGGTATACAGTATGGTATCTTTTATTTTATTTTTTTATTAAGACAATTTTTCATTCATTTTACACACCAGTCAAAGATCACCCTCTTTCCTCCTCCCATCCCCCCCAGCCTCCCTCTCCCACTCCCCCACTCCCCCTTCAACAAGAAGGCAAGGCCTCCCATGAGGAGGCACATCCAGTAGAGGCAAGTCCAAGCCCCTCCCCCTGCCTCAAGTTTTCGAGAGGTGCCCCATCATAGGTAGTGGACTCCAAAAAGTCTGCTCATTAGCATGGTATCTTGATGTGTATATTAAAGAGTGATTAAGTGAAGCTAATTAATATATTCATTGCCTCACATATTTTATGATAAATGTTTTAAAGGCGCTTAGCTTACCTTATTAACTGTGGTCACTGTACCTTACAAAATATTCCTTGTAAATAAAACTCGGTACCATGGAACATCTTGCAATCCCCACAACTTCAAAACTGGTAGAATATATTTTTGAGTTGATATTTATATTAATACCAGATCACAGAAATACAGTGTTTCTGTTTTTGTGATCTAATTTAATTCTAGAACAGCCCCATAATAGGCAGTTATTATTGTTAAAATATACTAAAGGTTGCAAAACTGGTGTAAAACCTAAACTAGCCTAAGTTCCTTGGTTCCTGGTCCACATCTCTTTTCATGTTGTGTTAAGAGAAACATGTTGTCTGGGATAATAATTGCAAATTGAGTAAAAGATCAAGACTTGAGATATAATAAAGAGGACATACTCTTTTGGGGGTTTATTTATACTGTAGCATTGGCAGACTACAACAGAATCATCTAAGTCTGTACAAATCAGTTTTAAGTGATGCTCTTATTTGAAGCATGTTAGCTCTTAATTTACATAGATTTCTTATAAATTAGATATTTAATTTCCTTTCTCTTAGAAGATCACCAACAG
>LZPO01077981.1:0-10889 GCA_001675575.1 Neotoma lepida
ACAGGGCAGCTGAGTGGCCCAGATCTCACCCGACTTCCATTATTGTCTCCATGGCCAGGCATTTCAACTATTTGATTTCCTGGATTTTTAATTGAAAAGGAGATGGAAATCCAAATTAATGTTTTGGCCGAACGCTATCTAAATGATAGCGAGTATATGGATTCATTTGTGGTTAAACAGTTTTGTCCATTTCTACAAGGATTAAACTGAGAATCCTATAGTGTAATTTTCCACTAAAAGGCCCTCNTAGACAGTATGAACATGCACACTACTTTGAAAAGCTTCAGGTCTAGACCCCTCACCATCTTTTATTTTATTTATTTATATATCATTTGCATCATCATAGTTTAGATGTGTCTAACCTTTGATATCAAACTAACTACTTAGGACAAGGCACACGATGTATGTATGTAAAATAACATGTAACCTTTCTCTGATAAGTCTGTAAGATAAGGTGCAAGAGGGCACCAGCCTGTGTGCTTGTAGCTCAAAAAGCACTTGACACCACAGTTTGCAATATCCATTGTTCTTGAGTTCATTACTAAGTCTATTAAAGATTTTTAATAGCACAGAATCTATGCTTAATTTTCTATAAGCAGATGCCAATCATTCGCCTCCTTCTAAATAAAGAAATATTAGGATTAGATAAATAAAATTGGATAGGAATGTGGATACTAACAGTAGTAGCAAAGCAGATTGTGGGCCCCTGGAAACAATGCAAAGGAAGCACCAAAAGATTCCATACTATAGAAAATCATAAAACCCACAAAGGGTGAGCATTTGGTATTTAGAACTGTAGGCCTCCTTGGGGCCTTTTGAGAATAGTTATCAAGTTGATCTAATAAATTCACAGACTTTACCTTCTGAATGTTTCCTAACTAAAGAGGAAGAGATGCAGGACTGCTCTGACTATTATATGATGCTACATTTTGTAATGTTTCAAATGCAGAATCTTCCAATTAAACCTCACAATTTTGTATCAAAAATTCTAAAACCCAGAGTCAAATATCACAGTGAAAGCTGAAAGATCAGAGAAACAGAGCAGCCAGCCTTTAGTTCTTACCTTTATGAAATCCTCAGCCAGAAAGAGCCCTGAGCTCCTGTATCCTCTTGCCTTATATTCCTCTCTTCATCCAGCCATATCACTTCCTGTCTATACCTCCCTAGTGCTAGAATTAAAGGTGTGAGATCCCAAGTGCTGGGATTAAACTGTGTGCCACCACTGCCTCGCTCTGTTTCTCTTTTAGACTGGATCAATCTTGTGTAGCCCAGGGTGGCCTTGAACTCACAGAGATCTGTCTGCCTCTGCCTCCTGAGTGCTGGGATTAAAGGTGTATGTCACCACTGCCTGGCCCCTATAGCTAATTAGTGGCTTAGCTCTGCACTCTGATCTTCAGTCAAGCTTTATTAGATCACAAAATATCACCATACAATTTTTTTCTTAGTGAATATAGTTTAGATAATACAGGTTTCATTGTAGCTGCATTCTTTTATTTCTCCAAATTCTTCCAATAGGTAAAATCTAAAATGGGAAAGCCAATCTAATTCTGGAGCTTCAGTCTTGCCTGCTATGTGGAAGCCAGTCAAAGCTTTTATATTTGCTGGATGCTAGAGATGCTCACAGTGCAGACTGCAAGCAGCAATAATGCTTTATTATAACATAGTACTTGCAAAACTCTTTTAGAAAACCTATGAACAAATTTATAACTTTTATAAGGAAAACAGGAATACCTAAACATGCACTCATGGCACATACACTGGAATACCAACTCATTTTTCAGTGTCACTAGCACATATTTGGCTGTATTTCTGAGCAGTTCTGGGCATTACTCACTTTTGGGCCTCCCTCACAGTCATTTCCCAGTGCCAGTCAAAGCCTTGCTCCCTTTTCACATCTGGTGTTTGAATGAAGAACAAAGGCAACTGTTTCTCAGAGCACACCCATCTGCCATTGATTACATCATGGTTCACAAGGATGAAATCCCCAACTGTACTCAGAAAGGTGTGACAAATCTTCACTCTGGGAAGTCACTGACTACAGACTGGACCTGAGTCATCAATTGTAGGTGCCTTTCTGGGAAATGAGCTTGGAAACTTGTGCTAAGGTCATTTTGATAGCCTGAAATTGCAAGGCTATGGGCACAGTTCCCCACCTCTTCCCCAAGACAGAGTTCTTATGATTAATGCAAGAAGCATTTATCATCAGAAGCCTAAAAGAGGTATTTCCACAATCATTAAAACTACAATTCAATCTGTGGATCTATGGTTTGAACTTAGAGTGTACAAGTCATGTATTGTCTGAAGTAGAGAAATTAACCCTCGGAGAGTTTGGTTTTTTTCATTTAACCTTCATTCTAAATGAATCACTGATTCAGAAGAACCGTTTGGCTTATTGACAAGGAAAAGGAAGGGGGACGTGAACAAGCATGCATTGAACACCATTTTGCATATTTTAATTGTTTATCTTCATGACATCCCTTAGAGCTTGGTGTTATTTTCTCTACTTTGCCAATGAATATACAGACTCACAGAGTCTAAATAATATGCTGACATTTAAAAATCTATGAGTGACACACAAAAAAGAGAGAAACATTACTGTTCACTATGTTCACCATACAAGTGTAAGTTACAACCTCCATGTTACTTACACTGACCAAGTTCTTGATGCTGCTTCACAGACTCTCATATCTGTTCTGGTACCTACATCTGAGAATAATATAAATAGTTAGATGGAAAGTGGTGCTCATAAGAAATGATGAATGAATGTTATAGTTGATAGACATGTTAAGTCCCCCGATTTGTCATTATACAGTGCATATATGTATTCAACTATCACCATGCAACCTGGAGGCACAGCTTCGGAGGTAAAGTTCTTGCTATACAAGTATGAAGATCTTAGTCTGGATCCCCAATATCCATGTTCAAAACAATAACAACAAAAAGGCCAGACATAGTGACTTGTGTCTATAATTGGGGAGCTGGGGAGGTGACTGGCATATCATTTAGTGGATAGCCAGTCTAGCCAACTGATGAGTTCCAGGTTCAGAAAGAGATCTTGTCTCAAGACATATGGTGGAGAGTGATAGAGCAAGGTATTCAACACTGGCCTCTGGCCTCCACATACCCAAACATGTACTCATGGACACTTGCACCCATGTGTACATGCTTATAACACAGAGAAATAAAATAAAACTAAAAATAATAAATATTATACTGTATACTATAAAATAAGTAAAATAGATAAACAACACTGAAATCTAATCATTTCCTACTGTAACATCATCCTGTTATTTATCATATGACATGTCTAAAGTTAAGCCTCTGGAAGCCAAAAGGTTTGACCAATGTTCTATGGCTCCAGGTCTCTAAAGGCTCCTTGCCTGACTCTACTTATTCTGGTCACCTGCTTATTGTTATGTCTCAGTGACAATTGCAGCAATAAATGATTAAAATCAAATATCAAGGGTAGATAATTTGAGAGCTGTGTGAAATAGCTGAGCTTAATTTGAAAGCCATCATCATCCATTAAAAGAGATTTTGGGACATCCTGGTACTAAAATGTAAAGGGGGGATTAGAAAAGCAATTATATTCCCTACTTGCATTGCTCTGCTGCTTCTAAGGTCCTTTCTTACGCAGAAAAGAAGCCAGAGTTGCTGGGCTAGAGTAACTTGTCTACATTACTATCTGCACAGGTCTCAAGGGGCCTAATTTTCTCATTTAGAAAATTAAATGATTTTGTTTAACAATAAAGCTAAGATCTCTGGAAAAATTTACAGGCTTTCCATGATATTTAATGTTGCAAAGTATCTGTTAGATCATCTATTATAGGTTTCATTCTGAAACATAAAGTGTCTAGCAACCTCAGTAGTCCTTAATTAATAAATTTACCATAACTTTCTTCCCTAGAAGGAAAAAAAACATAAGTTCCCTTTTAAACTTTAAAGCACTTTGAGGAAATGACTTGCTATCTGTGCCATTACACATAAAGCCAATGAATATATGAACCTGATGACCAAAACCAAGAGAAACTGATTAAAGTAAGATTCTTAAAGTACCAGGCAGGAAATCTAAAGACATTTGGTCACTTTGAAACATTCCAGTGCTGATTTGCCACTCAATGTAAGAATGCAGACTGAAGTGTGCCTGCTCATATAGGCTTGTTTTGTAGCGAGGTACTTATCTGCTTGTACATAGCTTCCCAGATGCTGATGCTCAGTGGCAAGCAAATCCAAATGCAGATCTAACCACAAAAAATGGAGCAGTAGGCAGCAGGAGTGGTGTTCATGTAGGTATCTCTAACTGTTGGTGTCCTATATAATTATTTAAGCAATACAAAATAAATATCACAACAATGCTAGACAACATAACAGGAAACATTTTGATTAAGTAATAGAACAAATTTGGCCATTTGATATTTTATATTTCTATGCTGTTGGGAGACTTATTTATCCAAGGTGATTGCTGTTGCATAATCCTCTTGTACACTGTAAAGATTTGGCTCTCAACTTGGTTTAATAAAATACTGATTGTCCAGTAGCTAGGCAGGAAGCATAGGTGGGACAACCAAACTAAGGATGATGGGAAGGAGAAGAATGGAATCAGGAGTTGCTGGCCAGACATAGGGGGAGCAGGAGATGAACTTCCCATGCTAATAAAGGCATAAATGGCAGAGTAAAAATAAGGAATATGGGTTAACTTAAAATGTAAGAGCTAGTTAGTAATAAGCCTGAGCTATTGGTCGAGCATTTATAATTCATGTAAGCCTCTGTGTGTTTATTTGGGACTGGATGGTTGGGACAGGAAACATCTGTTTACATATGGCACCTAATGTAGGGCAAGAATTTCCACATAAAATCTGAGAAAGCTTAAAAAAGAATTCTAAATACACAAAAATGGAGTCAAAATTGGCTTATTGGTAACCACTCTTTCTCTGATGGGCTCTGTTTGCTGGCTGTGAGCAGAGGCATGACTCCTTTAAGAGATGGATTTCTGACTCAGCATTAGCAGCAAAAACCATGTGACTCTTTTAAGAGGCCTGAGTGCCAAACACTTAAATGGTATTTATGAGCAGCAGGTGGTGCGCTACTCAGTGGCAGCATGGACCCAGATACATCCTAGAGTTGGGGCAATAAATGTGGCTCTCTGGTACCTTCATCATGAAGCTAGGCTCTGAGAACCAAGGAATGGGGCAGAGCCAGGCAATAAAGCTGTTACTTTAGTCTTAGTCACGCCACTTAGCAGTTTAAAGACTCCTGTGGTCAGAAAAAGACAGAGATATGCAGTTAAAAACAGATTCAAATGAAAAAAAGAAACCTCTAAATGGGTTACAATTTATTTAAAAATATATGTAGGCTTGGGAGAGAAAAGAAAAAGGGTAAAGAAAGTCCTTAAAAAAGAAATAGAGTAATAAAAAATACAATAAGTCACATAAAGATGAAAAATATATAGAGAGTCTAAATTATATATATTATTGTATTCTCCTTAAAATTTTTGGCTGCTAAAAGACCTTGGATTATGAACACTGATATATTTAACCAGCCTATATATTTTAAAATTATCTTGACTTTAAAATTTAAGTCAAAATATATGTTACTTTGGCAGAGAGGTTATACTTTTGTTTCCATAGGAAATGAGAGGCTATGGATTCATTCTGGGTTAAGAAAAATCAGGTTTGATTGAGGAGTACTATCTTGAAAAATCTCCAATGGGAAAGAATGGCCCAGATGATTCAATGTTTCAGAGCACCTCTGTTGTAGTTTCCTCTGAGTTCTGCATCCAGAACAGCTTCAAGGCTGCTGAGTGAGATGGTCCAGCCTCACAGAACACTCCAGTCAGGACTTGCCCATAATCCTAAACTTTCTCAGGGTCCCCCAAAGATTACCAATGCCCTCAATCTACAGGAGGTAGTCTAGAAATCTATGCCTCCATTCCAAAAATGGGTTATGGATGTTTATTATCATTTAAGGGGTTTGGTTACAAGTTGTTACTGGTAAAGGCCAGGAAAAAAGCTGAACAAAAGATATTAGATTCAGATATCATGTTCTTAAAAGAAAAAGGGGGGTATCCAAATGATAGGATAAAAGGGTAGATTATTGAATCTACTTTAATTAAAAAGCAACTATGAATCTTACATATTTTACGTTAGTATAGATTTTGGTTTATTCATACAAATTTAAAGTTAATTTTGTTATACTGTATGGATATTTTTACTCTTGTTTAAGGTATNGTGTTGATTCAGCTCAATTAAAACTATAATGTATATGAGGTTGGTATGTAAAAGGAGTGGAAAATCTTTTTAATAAAAAAAAGAAAAAGGAAAAAAATATAATGTATAATTAAGAAATACAGATTAATTGTCATCTATAATAGTCAAACTTACAGTCATGTTAGTTAGGTTTTCTAGGTTTACAAAGATATATTTCAGNTAGACATGTAATCTTCAAACACTTCAAAAATCTACAGAATATGGCATTTAAAATGTTTTAATAACTTAGACTTTTCATGACAGTGAGACACATCTGCTTCTGGCAGCAGCAATATACTCCAGAAAAGATGATGAGCATTGAAGAAACTTCATATGGAGTTTGTTTTCTTTATGTCAAAAGCTAGCCATGTGGGCAAAGATACAGGCCTTGTCTCAATTGCTGACAGGTTTTGTCCAAACTTGACCAGCAGGACACAAGAAAGATGACTGCCAAACTTTGCAAAGACAAAGCAGTACTGTTCTTCAAAATTCCCTGCTTCACAGGAAAGTCTTTCAGGCATTTGAGGCCTGTAGGCCAGAGCTGGATGTACCAGCATTGCAGAGGAACTTTGGGTGACTGTCTAGGCAGGTTTAAGTCCCTGTCATTAGGTAACATTTCACTCTTCTGTGGTCTTTGATGGAGTTAAAGTCTAGATATTTATAGTTTTCTTTAGTCATGATAAAAGATAAATTAAGTACAAAATTTTGGAGTTACAAAGATAAGATAGATAATAGAGTATTTTCTCTAATTTTGTCAAACACAGATGGTATTGTAGCTTTCTTCTTGATAGATGTTTTTATTGTATATAATCTTATTATGTTAAAGTTAAAACCTTCCTTTTTAATTAGCCAAAAAAGGGGGAAATGCTGTGGAATAATTCTCTCGGACTCTGTAAAGATTTGTCACTTGAATTGGTTCAAAACACTCATTGGCCAGTAGCTAGATAGGAAGTTTGGCAGAGTGACCAAACTAAGGATGATGGAAGGAGAGGGTCAGAGTCAGGAGTCACCAATCAGATTCAGAGGGAGCAGGAGATGGACTTGCCATGCTAATAAAGGTACTGCCATGTGGCAGAGCATAAATAAGGAATACGGGTTAACTTAAAATGTAAGAGCTAGTTGATAATAAGCCTGAGCTATTGACCAAGCATTTACAGTTCATATAACCCTCTGTGTGTTTATTTGGGAATGGTTGTTTGGGACAGTAAATGTCTATTTACAGTTGATAGTTGTTTGCAAAGGCTACTGTGAGGTATCCTTAAAGAATTTGACAAAAATAATAGTATACATACATAAATACACACACACATACATACACATACAAAAGAGTTGAAGTACAAAATCAAAATATAACCAATTGGTAAAAAAGCCACAAATCAATTTGGACAAATGACAGCAGTTTCTATTTATGGTGGATTGACTACAGTTGATCATATGTATGAGCTTTAGCTAAACACATGGAAGTTTGCTTATCAATAAGGACAGCAGCAAAAAATAAATTAGAAATAAACCAGCTGCTATTTTCAACATTGTCTGCAACCAAGTTAATCACCCAAGTGTGACATAATTGGAAGTATTAGGAAATTCATGTTTGGTTTTTGTCTTCCTGTCTTAGAACTTCTGAATACTATGGAGTATAAGGGCAATAGGAACTTTCAACTGAAACTGGGTTTATGCTAACGGAGTGACCCTTTGGTCTCTGGATACCTTTAGAGCTGCTCACGAGAAAATGCAAGTATAGCAAGACAACTTGAACTTTCAGCTATACTACTGATCTCTAATGAGGAAGCATTAGAGATTGAGTCATTACTTTCTTACTGCCCTGACAAAATTAGTTCAGAAGGAACCAGGAATCACTGTGGGGAAAGCGTACAGATACAGGTGGGGGTATAACACCCACAGTGGTTGGAGCTTGAGCCAGTAACCCCTCACATCTTGGTGATTAGGAAGCACAAAAGCACTTATAGCAAGGAAATACTATAACACTCAAAGCCTTGCCCCCAGTTATAGCTGCCAGCTAGGTATCATGTCACAGAGTTTTTACAGTCTCCAAAAATAGCATCATCAGCTGGTGACCAAGTATTCAAAACATGATCCTAAGGGAGACATGTCACATTTAAACTGTAACAAATACTAATGGCCAATGGTTTACTCAACCATACACATTAATACAACTTCCATAAAATCCGCTAAATGATGGCATTTTAGAGCTTCGGGTTTGGTGAAGACACCAAGATATTTGAGGTTGGTACCACTGAAGAGAGTGTGAAAGGAATGTATCCCTCCTCCTTTTTTCCCTATACATCTCTTCCATTGTCTGTCCTTGTGCCTTTATAATAAATCAATAGATGCAAGCATTTCCCAGACTTCTGTCAGTTCTTCTCAGGAATTGTAGGACTCAAGGGGGATTGTGGGAGCCTCTGAGTTTGAAGCCATGAGGTAAAAGTTCAGGTACTTTGAAACTGGGACTTGCACACTTGTCTGAAATGAAGTCATTCTTGAAGTAAGACATTTCTTGTGGATTGTGCACTAACTGCATAGTTAGTGTCTCAGTTTACTTGAGTTGTCCACAGTAGAATACTGGGTGGCTTTGACAAGGAAAATCAATTTTTTTCACAGTTTTGGAGGCTTGAAGTCAAAGCTCAATCATGGTTGATTTATGATGAGGATTCTCCTCCTGTCTTTCAGAAGAGCACTTTCTTGGCATATTCACAGACAGCACTTCCTTGCATCAATAGAAGAAGAAAGTAAGCACAATCTGGTATGTGTTATAAATTCATAGTCCAGAATTCCATCCTTACAAGTGCTCTTGATCTTAATGTCTTCCTTATTCCAAATACAAACATACTGATGGTAAGGATTTCATTGTGACATGGGAATTTGGTGAAGGGTAGGGAAAGTAACATTAAGTTCACTCTGTATTGATGTGAGAGAACTGGAAAATTACTTTTGGGAAAGATGTCACATATTTGGCATCTGGGATATAAACCACTCATGAAGTAAACAAAATTTAATTTCAATAAAAGGCTCACCTTTTAACTGAGAAAGCATGCTTATAGACTGTGTTGGTTTGTATGTTGAGAGCCCAGAATTCAGTCAGAAGTCCTACAGTAAGAGGATAAGATTATGTCTTCTTCAGCTCCCATCGTGATCCTCTACCCAATCTGTCAGTCATTCAGCTCCTTGACAACTTTCTGCACAAAGGTCGTTCATCTGCACCTTAGCGATGCACTCTCCAGGTCACATCTTAGACTTGTCACTGTGAGAAACTGAACTGAGTGTCCCAGATTCTTCCCAAGTTCATTGCCTCCATGCTATTTCATATCTCGCTATTGTGTGGTATTCCAGGCTTGCTCCAGCTACTACATGCTTTTCCAGTGTCAAATAATGTAGATTTCCCTTCTGTTTCCTTTGATTCTTTATTTATCCAACTTTATTCTATACTCTTTTGATTTAGAGACAATATGTCAATACCCTGAATTATCAATTATCAATTCTCATATTTCCCTCATATTCATCTGAAAAAAACCAGACAGCCTACCAGCTCCTCTCCCTGATTTATTCATACCCTTTTTCTGTCTGTGCCACTCTCATGTCATATGTAACAGGACCACCTTCCAACTGGACCTGCCACAGTATGTCTTTCAACTGCCTCCAATGGCCACTTCATAGTATCTTTGCTTCCTTCCATTTCTCCTGAACTGCCCCTCACCAAAGAAAGACAACTTTCTACCTAAGAGAAACATTGTCATCAATGTTCTTCAACTTCTAAACATGTCACTCTACTTGAGCTCTTTTGATGGTGGAGTTTGAGACAGGCTTTTGCTATATAGTCCAGGTTGATCTTAAATTCACTATAAAGGACATAATGGCCTCAATTCACAATGCCCTGCCTCAGCTACTAAAGTCCTAGTATAATAGATATGCACAACCATACCTAATCTATGTACACACGAGTACTTTTGGTCTAGCAGTGTCGCTCCTATACATGGTAATCCCTGTACTAGTGTTTTGAGCCTCAGGGACCCCCAAATTACCACGTACTCCATCTCTCTTGCTGTGTTGTATATGGCTTGGTCCTGAAAATCTGACTAGGGTAAAGCAGGGATGAAGAAAGGATAGATATACAGATCACATAAAAAAGAGCTGGTATCAAAACTGGGATTGGGTGGTTTGTGCTCAACCTGATGAAAAGGCACTTACTACAAGAGTAATCTGGAATCTCAGTGCTTTTATTATGCATATCACAGGAGGAAGCATTAGTTAGCTTCACTAAGGAATCTCTTTAGGGAAGCTGTCTCAGATTGTAATCATCCTGGAGGAAGAAGCTACAGCTGCTAGGTTTTGCACACACATATCAATCATTCAAAAACATTACTAGTTGAATCAGAAGAAGTCTTCGCCATCCCTTTGAGCCTTACCTGGGGAAAGCTTGGCCACTTCCACTGGACTGAGGCATTAGAGTCCTCAACAAGAGTGTGCCCATGTCAATGATAAAATTCATTAGGACTTCTTCGGCTTCCCATACTCCCTAGTAAAGTCATCCTTCACTATCAGCCCTAATGATGCTGTCATTTGAACGCTCCTAACCAAATCTCATAAACAATGTGCTAAAACTTATCTTTATATACATCCCTGTTTGTA
>LZPO01077986.1:0-10836 GCA_001675575.1 Neotoma lepida
CAAAGATATATAATTATTAGATGGTAGAACTCAGACATTACATAGAACTGTTAAATTATTTTAAAAAGATGTTTTTTAAATTAGATACTATAACCACAATACCTAACTGACACAGAGAGCTACTTTCCACTCTTTAAATAATTCTCATACACTAAAGCTTTCTTGAGCCTTCTTTGAATTTGGCAAGTTAAAAGATGGGGGATTTATGCAATTGCTTGCTTTAAAATGAAATATTAAACATGGACATAGTGCAAACAGATTGAAATAATTTTAAAGGCATTTCTTTTATTAGCTTTGTTATCTTATTTCCCTTCCGTTAAAAATGCTTCGATTATCTACTTTTTAGAATTGTCACAAAATGCAATTATCAGGAATGTGGAGAGCACCAATTTGGGTGACAAAGGCACACTTCCCATTCACAGCGCATGGTGGCTGTAGGGTGATTGAAAACTTCTGTCAGAGAAACCAGTAAACATACTCTGGAAAGCCCTTGCAGTTGGCTTTTTTCTTGTGCTGAAAACCCACTGTTTATGGCAACTACTGCCTTAGGGGCTGTGTGGAGCAGTTGTGTTCATTGATTAAGGAAACTAAAGACATATCAAGACAGAGTGAAACACAAATAAGACCTTTCAAAGGCATCTACTGATGAGATTTCTTCAGGGCACGCACAGTGTCTTAAACTTCTAAGCTTCCCATAAAATCTCTTTAAATAATCTCTACTTCATTTAAGTTCCCGAAAACAAAATCACTTTCTGCAAGTTGCAATAACAGATGGAAGCATTTCAACCCGTACTGAATAGAAAATACTCCAGGAAGCAAAGGAGAAAAGGAACTCAGTTTTAAACCGGTGCCTATATTCCATGTGATGATACAGGTAAGTAAATTTGCTTAGTATTTTAAAATATGAGATAAAAATTTACCTCATTCAAAAGCCTTCTGCAACCCCTAACCCACCTTAATGCCTTACAAATCGTAGACTTAAACAGTCTCCAGCAATTTCATGTATCTCTTGTTCACTTATCGCAGAAATAATATTGTGATGTTTTTTGGCCAAATAAATTACCTGGACTTTGTCTTATATTTTTTATTATTTGTGTTTTCAGTGTCTTATTTATACAATGGTATTGGTAACCATTGGAATATTTCTGTCCATCATCCTATTTGATCAAATAAAGTCTTATTCACATGATGTCCATCTGGCATACCTTTCCTACCCTGGGGTTGCTCCTTTTTAGACATTTAAGGACAGATTGTGCCGTGTAGTTGATTATGTCTTCTCAGCAGTGTATAGTCTTTCATGCTTGCAGATCATTTTAGACTTTTTGCTGGTAGATGGAATGTGAGATAACCCAAGTAGTCAGGTGCTTGGGAGTTCAAGTTCAGGTGATTAGCCCTATGCCTGAGCGTTGCTCATTCTTATGCCCATCATATATATCTGTATGTATGTATATAAGTGGCTACAGTGATCAGTCTTAGTCATTGTAACATGGTCGTTTATGGGATCTTTTACAAATCCATATATGTTGGTTCATTACATTGTTAGGCTTCTTTATACACAAAGTAGATAATCAGGACTCTTAACCCAAACCTTTTGCCTTTTGAGAAAATACTAATTAGCCAATGTTTTTCAAATATATGGCTAAAAACAAAACGCAAGAGCCTCTTACTTTCCATTTTCCTCAGCATATAAAGATATGCTGTGTAAGTCATACTTGGTGTTTTTCTCCACTGTTAGTTGACGTTAGGTGTTTTTCTGCAGAGCCATGACTGTGATGTAACACAAAGCTGAGGCAACACATTCTATGATGACTAGGGTCAAGCTAGCTTGAGAAGCATATTGATACTGTTCTTTGGTTTTGCCTGTAGCTTCAATCTGTGCTGATTGCATTGTATAATGTTTTATCACCTGTATTTCTCACTGTTAAGGATTGATGAATAGAAAGATTTTAGTTAATGTCCCAAAATCACTAAGCCATGTTTTTTTGACATTTATGCTCTTTGTGTGTCTTAACAACTGGAATGTAAAACAAGAGTGTTTTTTTATTTGCTTTGTTTTCAAAGTAACATGTCCTTTCTCTAGAATCCAAGAGTCTTAGCCTAATACCAGAGCTTTCTTCAACTCCACACCTTTGGTTCACCACTAATAAATTCATTCTCACTGAATTTACCAGCATAAAAACCCAAGAGGTTAAAAAATGTTTACTCCATGCTTTAAATCCTCTCAGAACACAAATAGGTAGCTTTCATTGTCCTTTAAGCATGAGATCAAACAATGCTCTTAGGTGTAGCATTTATGGTCATTACAAAGGGAAAAGGACTTTAAAGCATTATATTCTCTACTTTATAGTAATAAGCAAAACTATATTTCTCATGTTTATTATGATGTTTATAGTCCCACGATGACTATAACCACAGGGTTTTCAAAAAATGTGTCATATAAAAATGTATGTGTTTTTCATGGTTTGCATCCCTTATCCAACAGATTAGAGGCATAAATGAAGACCTCCAACCTGATGCACACTATATTTCTCTTTTTTCCTTTTCTTTTTTCCACCTAATCCAAGTAGCACAATGTTACTGATATAATGGACCATTATACTAACACATAGAAATCCATATTAAGGGCATAATTAAGGAGATAATATAGTCTTAGAGCCAAGATATAAATGTTGGTTATCATCTGTTCTATTTAAATACAAAGTCTGTGTTATTATTTTTTCAAAGAAGAAGAAGAGTGGGGGGAGACTGCATCCATAAAGAAGATTTCTATAAACAATGTCCTAGTGATCATTTGATATGGCTGTTAAGGACATAACATTTGACATGATGGCTGAATTTGGCAGTACTAACAAGTTTCTGAAAGTCTACTGTCATTCCAATTTATAGTTTCACAGAAGAAACTAGCTTGGCAAATTAAATACAGATGTCTATATTGTTAACCACCTCTAAATTCCTTGTGTAATTAATACTGACATTGCTTGAATAATTTCATAGTGACATTTTGATTGTCTTATTTATGTTCATAGTTGCTGAGGAGATTGTTTCTGAATCTATCACTTGACTTTCACTACTATAGTAGCCTAAAACCACAAGACAATCATGAAATTGGTGGTGTGATGGATTGTGTCAAATCACAAGGTAAAACTATATAAATTACAGAGTAGTGTGACTATTATAGATCTATAAAAAGTACCACACAGTGATTTAAAAGAAAATACAATTATTATCTTGTAGTGCTCATGGATTTCAACTTAATGTCATTTATTTTTTTAAAATGTCATCTTTATGATGACTTTAAGCAAAGAACACAGTAAACCCAAACCTCTACTAAGGGTCTCATATATTGCAGTCAATATGACTATCATTGTAGGTTCTCATTTAGAACTTACACTGGAGAATCTCAAACATGTTTATCCACAAATCTGAATGTAATTATACCTGGGAAAAGCAAGTTCCATATTGTGTTCAAGTGAGAGACCAGTGTTCTGGAGTGGCATAAATCCATCACAAAATGGTGATTAATTGCCATATTTTATCTCTTTATCCATTCTTCAGTTATCCATATCCTATCATGAATTGCTGCAACCTTTTGTCAGTGTTTTAGTTTCCACTTGTCCTGTTCCAATAAATTCCAAAAATGTTTATTGTCTATCTGATCAAAGATACAAAAACAAAACCATGTACATTGATACTGACATGAGTTCCCAGTCCTTGTGAGGTTGTAGAAAACTAGAGAGCTTTAGGTCAGCCTAGGCTATGATAGTTAGACTCTGTCTCAAAATTATGAAGGAAATAGATTTCAATTATAAATGGAATAGCATATGTAAATTACCAATTACAGAGATTTTATTAAATAGTGAAAACACAGTTCACAGTGTTCCTTTTCTCCAGTTACACATTGTATATATTTCTCTGCTAACAATGAAAAAAAAGATATGAAATTACTTGAACACTAAATCATATACAAATATAAAAAAAGAAAAATAAAAGTGGAAGAAATATAAATATTGATTTCTATGCCAACTTAAGTAAGTTGTTCTTTTTATGCTCTTCAAATTGATTTTCTATACTAGTCAGAAAAATTGATGCTTATTACTTGAGGATTTATATAGCTCTTTTGTATGTAATGTACCTAACATTTTCAACATCATGATGAATTAATATAATGTATTAAGATTATTGAATAAAATATGTTTTAGAAGGACAAATGGTTTCAATACGTCAGGTGTAGTCCATGGATCAATATGGATGCAAAGAAGGAAATCATCCATAATATATTTCAGCTTCCTTTTTAGGAATCTCAGGTGATGATTTGTGGGAGGTAGCATCATCAGAAATTTAATAGTAGTAATTTATGTTAAAATAAAGGATTTATGATAGGTATATTTTTATTCATGAAATAAGATAGATTGGAATTATCCATCATTGCTGCCTAAAAGAGTTTGGATTATTATAATTTATTTTACAGAGTATTCTGTAGGAAATAGAGTTGGCCAGCCAACATTTTATTATTAGATTCACAGCATTTTTTTTCAATAAGGATAAGCTGCCAAAAATTTAATCCTATCAGACTCTAAGAAAAAAAGTTTTAATATTTGCTGCTATTTTTCTGGTTAAAGAAAATTTAAGCTATTCATCCAAAACATAAGTTTGGATTATTTCTTTATTATTTTGTGTAACTTCATGCCTCATGTTATCAACATCATGTACTGCTTTGTTTTCATTTAAGAAATCATTTTAAATATCAGTAATGATTATGAAACTGCAATACTGTCAGCTGAATCAGCAACAAAAATTAACAAAGACTTGATTTCTCCCTCTTTACTCAAGAAGGATTAGACTCTTCTAATGAAGTGAAAAAATATTAGACTTCTATACACACACATATACAACCACACACACGTGCACACATGCAAAAACAAATGCACACACATGCACACAAGGTATAGCTAGTATAATAAACATATATAAAGTACTAAAAGCACTTATCTAACTCTTCTGATTCCTCCTACTGAAGATGAAAGCTTTCAAAGATTGAAAATGGAGACAGTCATTTGAACAAAAGGGATTTCATGATCAACTATCATGTGCAAGACCAGGAAGTGTTCTAAAAAACGAAAGATATTTCATATGATTGAAACTGGTTCGTCTTTAGAGCACAGAAAAGGAAGGACACTCATATATTTTTGAATTCATAAGTGAATGATATGGAGTGAGAGGAGCTCATTGCCAAGGTCTTATTTGCATATTAAATACCACTTGTTACTGGAAATATGAACTCTTAGTTTATTATGGGAGTAAAATGGAAATGGTGCCTTCAATTTAAACTAGAATTTTGGTTATCTGTCACTAAAATTCTGTAAATAGTGATTCAATCTGTACAAATCTTAAACGAAAGATGGCATCTGGACTGTTGCCACACAGTCATTACCTTCATAAAATACATGGCAGATCTCTCTTGATGAAACACGGAGGAGAGGAGGCTCAGAGAGAAAACTGTAGAAGCAACTTATAATCTTCTGTTGAATAACATAAGATTAAAATTACCACCACCACAGTCTATATAACAATGTGTTTTATTTAAGATGTGTGCAAGAAAAGCTAATACAAAACAGAAGAAAGCATTGCCTTTAAGGTGAGTAAGAGACAATGCCTTTAAGATAATTTATTTTTATATAAGTAGCTTTAGTATTGCTTTATTGATAACTGAATTTATTATTATACATAAATCTCAAAAGTATTTTGTGTTAAGAACAATACTACATTCATAGCAAGTTATTTAACTCTTGACTGTTAAAGTGGTTCTATCACTCACTTCACAATAAAAGTTAAAAAATAATGTAGTTATATTTCAAATCTGAATTTGTCCAACAATTTGAACCCAAAATTCTAAATTCTATAATGCTGCCTCTGTGTATATTAATATCTAAAAGTAATGCCTCTGTTTATTTCACTATCCACCAATGTTCTGCAGGATCCCACTATATTTTAGAGGAATAAATTTTTGCACATGAATGTATTTTAAAATGTAGAAATTTTTCAAAATTATCACTAATTCTGAGACTTTTTTACTTGCCTTTTGGTGTAGATGTTTATAATGTCTTTTCTTGAGGTTTAGTTTTATTTTACTTTGGATAATTTAATACTTTGTTTTTATTCCTACTTTCAGACTTCTATTCTTTCTTAATCAGAGAAAGTTCAAAACATTGTCCTTCTTTACTAGGTGACCTTTCCTCTGATGAGCATTGCCCTGAAACTTCCTGGCATCCCCTGACACGTTGGACAACACAACACTTTTGAAGCAGTTTTGTGGCACGCCAGTCATGACTCATTTGCCTGGAAATTCTGGTGTCAGATGTGATTAAGACCAGGAGGATAAAAATTATTTGCCTCTCTAGTTTGAGTTTTGATGTTTTACATAAGAAACAGAACTGTTGATAAATTTTCAAATGCATCAATTTTTACACTTTTTCAAATTAAAGAATCATAAATTATTATTGTGTGGTCTACACACACATATTCTTGGGGATAGTTTACTGTTAGATCATTTTTAGTTTACCTTGTTCTCTAGGCACAGTACCTGCTTTTCTTTACTAGATATAGCCATATTCTTATCATCCATTAATGTCAATAGATGATTGTCTCATAAGTAAATACTGCAAATATAATAAGCATACAAAATAGGATGGCTACGTGAAGATAACCTCAGTCATTTGGGGGAAGCTACATAATTATATATGTGTGACTAGATTGAAGTGGTTAAGTTTTTGTACTCTTCAACAGAAGACACATAATCTTCTCAGTCTTAATGTCTTGATTGCGTACTACATCCACCATCCATCTTTCCCATGTGTGGATCATTTTCCCCAACCCTTTAGGGTATCAAGATACACATCTCTAAAGGGGTTTCTCTAAATGGGTTTCAAAATATTTCCAGCAGAGAACATGGAAAGAATCATATCAAAATCATGAGCAGAATTGTGATAATTGACCTGTGTTCTTATCTCCGATGCTATTTCTGCCCATATCCTTTCGATTCTATCCTCCATATTCCCTCCTTTCTTGAAAGTATCTAGCAGCAATGTGTCCAATATATCAGTGAACATCACCTAAATGCCAGATAAGAATCTTCCCCTTGAGATACCATGGAAATCATAAGTAGGCAAGAAATTGATGATAGAACGGCAACATTGCAAACTTCAAGAGACACNAGTTCTCCAGGAGAAGATGAGAGAGGCCTTTAAACAGAGTGTCTCAACAGAGCTGCTTGGTTGGTAGCACTAGAATGTGCAGAGACATGAATGTCAACATGTCTGTTACTATTAGTGAGAGCAAAATCAACCCTCTTTTACCTCCCTCCATCTTCCTTCCTCTCTTCTTTCCAACGTTTCTAGAATTTTCTCAATGTATTTTTTTTCCTGAGGAAAGGAAATACAAACTTATGGTTTAGAACTTGCAACTTTTGAACAAAACTACATGCATTTACAAATAATACAGTCTTTGTTACTAGTTCTTAGCAATTAATTTTAACATAGTGCCTACATTTGCCTCAGGATTTTTCAACTGACAAAATCTAAATTTATCATATTCCATTAATTGAGTTGTTGCTGAAATTAAATGAATTGATATGACTAAAATATTATGAAAATGTTGGGCATTAGCAAGCAACCCGGTTTACCCAGGTGATGATCTTATGTCCTTCTTCATATTTATGGTTTCTAACTATTCATAAAGAAACTTTCCAATCTCCTTGCAGGATAGACATGTTAGGCAAAAATCTCTCTAGAGTCTGATAATGTCAATGTCATCTGACTTGGAGAATGTTGGATATACAAATGATGGAGCATTGAATAATTCTTGAGTAATACACCCCTCATGTTATGATTTTGAAGGTTCTGGAATTGGAAAGTCCTCCTTTGTCATGCAACAATCTTTCATTGCTAAAAACTTTCCCACTGGTACTAATTTTGTAACACTGGGAATGAGTTTTTCTCCAGCTTAAGCGCATTGGAAAGTAAAGGAGCACAGTGTTACAGAGCATACAGACTCAGCTGGGACTACTACCTGTCTTGCTTTTGGAACTGGAAGCCATCCTGGGATTATGACCCTCTCTTTCTGAACATATCAGGTAAACACAAACAGGACAGGGTGGCCTATTTATCTCTCTTGATCATCCTGACTTGTCAGATTAATTTATGGGCCTTGAGGGAGAAGAACCCGGGAGGAAGGCAATACAGGGAAGATTATCATTAATTTGCTGAGTATAAGGACACAGTCAACTCCATTAGTATACTTATGTGTAAGATCCTAAAATAAAGGCTACAGTTGGTGATTATGCGATGGAGCAAAAGCTTAGGAAATTTCTTGAATTTTAAAGTCCTGAAATTCCTTAATGACTCCACAGTGTAGCCTGAAGCATTTCCTGCCCTTTGCTGTGCATCTCTAACCAAGATTTGCTTCTCATATTGGTCTCCTCTTCCAGCACACTTTCAGAATCCTGGCTCTCACTTCAGTGTTTGAAGGGTTCTTCTCTAAGTGGGTTAAGTATTTTATATTTTAGACTACATATTTTAGGTCAGGTTTGAGAAACTCAAATTGCTTTCCTCATTTAAAATGCCTTCAGGCATATACTAATATGCGTTTGCTGATAAACTTACATTTCCCATATCCTTATTTAAAGATTAAAAAATTTAAGAGCTTAGTTTAAAATAATGAGACAGAGGGAGAAAGGGAGATTCCATATATTTTACTGGAACTGAAATTAGACAATCTGATTACTAATCATTTCAAATTATGAAAATGTGAAGTAAGCTGAAACAAGTGAGTTAAAGAAGAGAGGTGGTGACAGAATTTAATGTGTTTCTTAAATTATCATTCTAATGTTTTATAAGAATTCATATATATATATATATATATATATATATATATATATACATATACACTACACCAGTTAAAGAGGCAAGAAAGATGATATGTGTGGCTACTTTTATGAGCAATAGGGATAGATACTGAATTAATATCAACTTAAATAAAGCAAAAAAGGAAAAAAAAACAAAATTTTATTTCTTTTGATTTGTGTGTGCTTCTGTAGAAGTACTGGAGTACAGTAGGGGAAGGCTAGCTATGTGCTCAACCCATCTATGTCCTAATCCTAACTTGCAATTCTTAGTTGTATATCAGGAGTAAATGTCCTTAAGAAATGGTGGTCATTGGCTCTTAGGATATGTTTATTATTTAGTCTAGATGAAGTTCATGTTGAATCCTTCTTTGTGTTTGCTAGCTGTTTTAGCATTTGAACAATGTCCGGTATCAAGGTCAGTGTTGCCATACCTTCATCTGTTACGGATCTGAAATTCAGAGAGAAGAGAGAGAATTACGTCCTGAAAATTCTCCAATCATATGCTCTAGTCTCTATCTATCTACAGCTCTACACCTTAAAGTAACTTTTCCCAATATTCAGAGGAGTATTTTCTCACCCTACTTACATTCTGAGAGTCAACCACGTCTTTCATACTTTCTTAAGAAAATAGCTTTATTTGTTAATGCTTAGGCAAATAGAGGTTCACCACAGCAAGCTCCCACCATAAGGCAATTTGCTAGCCGGAAAATCATAGGACATGAGTATTTATAACTAAGTACAGGAAATGGTGGCTTGTTAGGAAACATATAACATAGAATATATCACAAAAGGGACATTAAGTATAAAGCGTTGTATTTTCTGGTTTTTGACTAATTTTAGACTAAACTAAAGCAGGGTTTTTTTAAATTATTAAAACATTCGATGTACAACTGCAGTAGAAATAATATACAGATATCTTGAACATAAATAGAGGTACAAATTCTTATCCTAGTGGTGAAATGTTTTGAGGTTTTATTTAGGGTTTGTAATTTCACAAAAAAATACTAGATGACAATTATGTATTGTTAAATTGGAAAACATAGTCATGCTGAACACTTATCGCGTTTTAAATGAATCAAATAATACCCCTCTACTTACAATTTAGTAGCATATGACTATAATGAATTTTATAGAGTATCAGAAGTATTTAGATACATACATAGGTGATGAGGTTGATAGTAAAGAAAGCCGCTAAAGAGGGTTGGACTCTATGTCATTCTATTTAGTATAAGGAACCATAATTTCCACAGATAATACAGTAACTCATGATTGAATCAACTATTTTATTTCTAGCATTAATCAATCTTTGTTCTGGGAAAATAATAAAGGATGATAAATAAGATTCAGCCTATAAGAATTCTTGAATCTGAAAACAAAAATTCAGTATAATTTGGTGATTAGTTGTAATAGGCTACAGGGAATATGTTCTTTGCATAAATGGCATGCCTAACTCTGATTAACATTAAATGTGAGAGAATTTTCTGGTTGTATTAAGTTTTTAATGAGATTTTAAGTTAATTTTCCCTCCAGGTAAAAGTAACAACAATAATTTAAAAGTATTGATGTTTTAAAGATCATAATTGAACAATGACATTAGTGCTGGGCCTGAATCTGCCCAATTGTTGACTTAATAGACTTCATTATTTACAGGGAACTCTATATGATAGATTGTCAATTTATTCAGAGGAATCAGGAAAGTATGGAAAAAGTGATAGCATCTTAAGGTAGCACCATGGTACGCCCTAGGTAAGGGGTAGTTTATGAGTTAGATTTGGACAAAATGATAATGGAGAGAGAGAGAAAAATATAACATTGTTGCCTGGCGGTGGTGGCACACGCCTTTAATCCCAGCACTCGAGAGGCAGAGGTAGGCGGATCTCTGTGAGTTCCAGGCCAGCCTGGGCTATGGAGTGAGTTCCAGGAAAGGCGCCAAAGCT
>LZPO01077987.1:0-10825 GCA_001675575.1 Neotoma lepida
GGGCCTGATCCTTGTGCTCTAAAGCTGATCCACATCTGCCATTCCCAATTTTCTTGAAATAAAAAAAATGGAGTCATCCTTCACTTTCCCATTTGCATTTGCAATAGGCATTCTGCTTTTGACCAGATCAGAAGACGTGAGAACATTGGTACTGAAAAGGGATTTTGCAATCTTCAAAGTCTGAGAAAAAAAAATATTATCTCTTNTCCCTCATACGTGGATCCTAGCGTATTTTGTGTGTGTGTGTGCATCTGTGAAGTGCACATGCGGGCACAGTGTAACGTGAAGAAAGGAGAACAGGAAAAGGTAGATATAGGTGATGATAAGGAAAGACTGGATGTAGGTTATTGACACTTGATTCATGAAAGAGGATATAAACCTTATTGTTTTTTTAGTTCTGATTCTGTCAAGGCTGTTTCATTTTTTGATGGTGGATAAATGCATGCAAACATATTCAATAGTGAAAATATAAGATCCAGTGAAAGTTTACTGAGATGTATAGACTTGAGGTCTGTTTAATTTTGGTGTGTGGACTTTTTTAAATTTTTAAGTTCTTTATAATAAAATTTTAATTAAAGTATTTTTACAAAGACCATGTAGCCTCTTCATTTATAGATAAAGGGACTGAGGCTATACTAGGAATGGGCAAAATCATGTCTGGAAACTATACTTTCACTGTCATTTCATTCCATGCTGCATTCCCACTCTAAAAGTTCTATTTATTTATCCATTTATCTATTTATTTATTTGTTTATTTATTTATATTTATTTGGTTTTTCAAGATAGTATTTCTNTGGAGCCCTCACCATCCTGGAACTCTATTTGTAGAACAGCCTCACCTTGAACTCAGAGATCTACCTGCCTCTGCCTCCCGAGTGCTGGGATTAAAGTGTGCATCCCACCACCTGGCTCAAGTTACCATCTTTTTAACTTGTACATAATAAATGTTTTATTGGCCTATATTCAGTGTGCATGGTACTGGGTTTTATAAAGAAGTTTCAAGTAATCCTGAACTTTGACTATGTTCAGTCTTCCATTTCCTCCTCTTGGCCTCACTGCTTTCTACTACTCTCCTTTCCCTAGTCCCTTTTATGTTTTCATATCATACATGACAGCTAGAAAATTGGCTCAGCAGTTAAGAGCATTTGCTGCTCTTGTAGAAGACCCAGGTTTGGTTCCCAGCACCCAAATGGTAGTTCACAACCATTTGTAACTCCAGTTCCAGGAGATAAGATTCACATGCACCAGGTATTGACATGGTGCACATACATATATGCAGGCAAAATACTCATATACGTAAAAGAAAAATACATGTTTGAAGAAAAAGTTATGGATTTATATATCTTTATAAAATCTAGGATTCACAAGTGAAAGCATGAAATACTTGTTTTTCTAAGTCTAGTTTATTTCACTTAATATAATCATCTCTAATTTTATCCATTGTCTTCAAATTTAGTGTATATATAATTATATCATTTCCCTCTTCCCTTCACTCACTTCAAACCCTCTCCCATGTACCTCTGCTCTCTTTCAAATTCATGGCCCCCTTTTTTCACTAACTATTGTTACATGTGTATATGTTTATACATATACATTCCTAAATATAATCTGTTCAGTCTGTAATGTTAGTTATATGTGTATTTTCAGGGCTGTTTGGTTTTGGATAAATAATTGGTGTGCTCTTCCTTGAGAATAATTCTATTTTTTGTTTTTACTAATTATCATAGTAGCAAGCCAGATTACACTCTCATCAGCAGTATGTAAGAATACTCTTTTCTGCTTCCTGGATAGCATTTGTTTTTTTCTGTGGTAGCCATTCTGGTCAGATGGTCTCTGTGTAGTTTTAATTTGCATTTCTGTGATGACTACTGATTTTGAACATTTTTATTTATTTATTTATTTTTTGGCTATTTGTACGTCATCTTTCAAGAACTACCCATTCATTAGACAAAAGTCAAGTGGCTGTGTAACTCTAGGGCCTGTAATTTGTTGAATTGATCCACATGTCTGTTTTTGAGTCAGACCATTTATTTTTCTTACTGTGGTTCTGTTTAAATTGTTCTTTTTGTTATAGATTGTNAGGCTGTCTAGGGTATTTTGTATTTCCCTACAAATTTCAGGGTCTTTTTCTAATTTTTTTTTTTCAGAATGTCATTGGAATTTTGACGAGGTTTCCATTCTGTATCTTGCTTTTGATAGTGTAGCTATTTTCACACTACTAATTCCGCTGCTCCATGAGTATGGGTGGCTTCTATCTTCTACCTTCTTCAGATTCCTTCTTTAGTGTTTTAATATTTTCACTACAGAGGTCTTCATTTTCTTGATTAGATTTATTCCTAATATTTATGTTCTATCTATCATGAATGTGATTGTTTTCCTAATTTCTTTCTTGGCATGTTCATTACTAGTGTATAGAAAAACTGTTAACTGATTTTCTATAAAAATTACTAATGACTGATTTATATGTGTATATTGATTTTGTCCTATTACTTTGCTGAATGTGTTTATTAGTTCTAAGAATTTTCTCATGTGGAGTCTTTAGCATTTGTCATATACAGAATCATATTGCCTGTCAGTAGAAATACTATGACTTGCTCCTGCTTGTGTCTTTTGTTTCTTTCTTACCTTATTACCTTGGCAAAAACTTCAAGTGGTATACTAAGTATAAGTAAGCACCTTGTCTCGGTCCTGCTCAGAAACGCATTGAAGTTTTCCTTCATTTACTGCAATGGCTATAGATTTGTCAGATACAGCCTTCACAATGTTGGTGCATGCTACTAGATTCTTCAGGGCTTTTGTCTCAAAGAATTGTACATCATCAAAGGCCTTTTCTCCATCTTCTGAAATCCCATGTGATTTCTATCCTATAATCTCAGAGTCTCAGTCTCTCTCTCTCATGTGTATTTTTTTGTGTATCTGTCAGCTTGTCTATCCTTGTGAAGTTTTGGTATCAGGTGATAACTGTCTTTGTAAAGTGACTTTGATGGACTTTTATCTTATGGACTACTTTGAGGAGCACTGATGTTTGTTCTGTAAGTGTGAGTACTTATAGGCCTGGGCCATTTTACTTAGAAGATACTTTATTACTCTTTCGATCTCACTGCTTTTTATAGATTTATTTAAGTTGTTTATATACTTTTTATATAATTGTGGTAGATATTTGTGTCAAGAAATGTATTATTTCTTCTGGATTTTCCTTTTATTGGACTATGGGGGAGGTATCTGGGAGGATTTAGAGGGAGGAAAGGGGAGGGAGAAATGTTATAATTATATTATAATCTCAAAAATATGAAAGTAAAAAAAGGTAGAATGAATTTGTTAATGGAAAATCATGTTAATCTAAAATCACATATATGCATGCATATATGCTTGTTGTGTGTATATATTTGAGGAGTATATTTTGAGAAAGAGAAGGAATTTAAGGCTTTCTTAGTGTTTTTTCCCTTATAAATGACCTATTTTCAAATACTGTCTTTATTTTCAGTTTAATGACAGAATGGCGTTTTTCTCGAGGAGTACAAGAACAGACCAAAGCTTTCCTTGATGGGTTTAATGAAGTTGTTCCCCTTCAGTGGCTACAGTACTTTGATGAAAAAGAATTGGAGGTTAGGCTCTTTTATTATTTCATAGCAGGGGATGCTGATGTGGGAGTGGGTGGGTTTTGTGTTTCCTCTCTCTTTCCCTGCTCACTTCACCTCTCCTCTCCATGGTCAGTATTATTTGTTCCTTTGTTTATGACAGGGTCTGCTTCTGCTCAGATTGGCCTTGAAATCCTGATCCTCCTGCTTCAGCCTCTGGAGTCTTCACATGTTAGCAGTGCTCCACTATATTTGGCTTGTTTCATACTTTTACACAACGTCCACACATCTTATTATAATATTGATTTTTCTCATTTCTCTAAATGTATCTGGCATTGGGTGTGTCTTATTGTTTTGTGATGTTTTAAGAACAATGGTGATACAAGGACAATATCATTAATCTGTGTCACCTGTTGTGAAGGGTTATAACGCAGGATTTGATCACTATTAATAATTTAGGGAAGTTTCAGAAATCTTAATTTAGTAGTGACTTAACTTGAAAAATGAGATTTTTAAATCAATTCTTAGTGGTCCTGACTGCATGTAAGTAAGGATGGGCATGCATNAGAAATGGTTTGGTTTATGTAGAGTAAAATACATATAAAATTTGCCATTTTCATGATTTTTAAGTGTGCAGTTCAATAATATTAAGTATGACTGCATCATTATACATCACATCAAGTCTTGGGAATTCTTTCATCTTATAAAATTGATACTCTGCACACATTAAACACAAAGCCTCATGTCCCCCTATTTTATTTTTATTATTTTGACTGTTTAAAATCTCCTATAAATGAAATCATGTCATAGTTGTGTTTTTATTTCACTTACCATAATGTCCTCAGTGTAGCATATTTCACATGTATACATTTTGATTTATGGCATCTAAACAAATCTAGAAACAGAGCACAACATGCATTGTCAAATTATTTTCAGTGGAAAAAGGGAAACCCTTTACAACAAATAATGTTGAAACAATTGGATATCCATGTGAAAGAAAGTTAATTTTGGCCCCTACCTCAGCCCATAAACAAAGATTAATTTTAAAGAATATTAAGTGTAAATATGAAAACCTAAAATAAAACAAGAGAATAGTAGCCTAAATGAAATCCCACTTTGGATAATGTTGGTAATTTCTCAGATTTGTTAAATGTATGTCCTCGTGCCCTAGCAAATCTTCCATTAGGTGCTTACCTATGGAAATGAAACGCATTTCCTACAGGAAATACCTACAGGTAAATATAAATATTCATGATATAGGTAGAAGATGCTTACAGAGAATTTTTTTTAATACTGTAAACAGCCTGACTTCATCAAAAGTAAAAATTCTGTTCTTTAAAAGACACCATTAAAGAAATAAAAAGGCTAGGCTTGTTGCAGATATCTATAGTTCCAGCACTGGATGGATTGGCTGAGGATTGCCATTAGTTTTAGGCCTGTAGGCCAGCTAGGTATACATGGTGAGTTCCACCCTGACAACCCCCAACAGGACTACATAGTGAGACCTTGAAGGAGGGAAAAAAAACCACTAACACACTGGCAGAAACTATCAGGACAAACTATTCTACACAGAATATATTTTCAGAAACTCCTGTAAATAATAAAAAGACAAACAACTCCCCCTACCACCCCCCCCACAGTCTTTCTAGTCTTTATTGTGGCTGATACTGTGTTTTTTCCCCAGGTTATGCTGTGTGGCATGCAAGAGGTTGACTTGGCAGACTGGCAGAGAAATACTGTTTATCGACATTATACAAGAAACAGCAAGCAAATTATTTGGTTTTGGCAGGTATTTGCTTTATCTTTTTTGACAAAATGTTTTCTCATAAAATGTAGTTTTAAAGTAGTTTATCATTTTTGAAAATGCTTTTGGAACTGTGTTTTAGCCTTCCAACTCTTTCACTATTTTCTAGATGGAGGTATGAATAGTCTTTAGTGGTATCACAACTATTCTATAAATTCTGCATGTTTCTAGAAGAAGTAAGGGCATGTGGGGTTTTGTTTGGCTGGTTTGGGATTTGTTGGGCTGTACATTGAGATAGGATCTGCCTGAATAGTTTAGGCTAGTCTTGAATTTGCTTTCGTCTTGCATCAGCTCATCCAGTGCTGGGATTATAGGCATCTTCCACCATATCCAGCCAGCTGTATGTCTTTAATGACACTGTCAATGTGGGTATTTAATTCCTCCGAAAGTGATAATATGCTAAAGAATTAGAATAATTCAAACAGTAATATACAAGAATGACTATTTTTTCTTACTGTGCTTTGGCTTAAACTGTGATCAGGTAGGTCTCAGAACATCCAAGTGCACCATGCTAATATTTAAGCACTTTTTTTTTTTTCGAAGACAAGGTTTCTCTGTGTAGCCCTGGCTTTCCTGGAACTCTGTAGACCAAGCTGGCCTTGAATTCACAGAGATCCGCCTGCTTCTGTTTCCTGAGTGCTGGAATTAAAGATGTGCACCACCACTGCCCAGCTATTTAAGCACATTTTATGAGACATTTTGTTTTGCTTTATTTTATATGTTGAAGATTTTAAATCTCTAATCCTGGGATATTCTTTCTATAAGTATTTTACTAACTACAACTCAACTGAGCAACTTAATGATTGGACTTCTGGCAATTTTCACACTCAGGTGAAAAGCTGGGTTTTATATTATCATGGGGGATATTTTCCAAAAGGTACATCTTTTTAGAAGAATGAATCCCATTAGTTCATTGCATTATATTTTAATGTATAGCCCCTTTTGTGAACCTGTCTTAAATATTCATCAACATGTACAAAATGGCATATACCAAAGTGCTTAATGCAATAATTGTATGCTAACAGAACTCAAATGTCTACCAGGAGAGGATTGAATGAACTATAACATTTACTCTCTGCATGTATGTGCGATAGGATATGAATATACCATCTCTGAAAGGTAGGAAGGGAGGAGAAGAGGAGCTTAGTAGTTGGAGGCCAAGCTGAGGAAGTATTTAAAAAAAAAACTACTGTCTATTTCTCCTATTTACAGAGGAGTAAGTCTGCTTTCAAGATGAAATACAGAAATGCATACTAGACAGTGTGCACAGATGTTCCCCTTTGCACCCTTTCCTATCTCCTTACACTTTAAAGACCTTCCATTTGGACATGTATGTCTAAATAACCTAGGAACTTAAGATCATAGAAACCCAATGAGTATTTGTATTTCTGAACTGTTTGATTAGGTAAAATTGTGAGGTTTGTGTCAGAGCTGGTAATAAAATGTGTTTCCTATTCCTATGTCTTGATGGCATTTGTGGCATTTGAATCCACTAGGAAAAACCAGAGACTTAGACTCAATTCAAATTTAGATTAAATGAGTTTATTCTTATTGCTAGCAGAAGGATGGCAGCCTTAGAACCAAACAGTATGCCATGCAGAAGGGGGGTTAAGGTGTGGTTTAAGTCAAACATCAGGTATGTATTATTACAGTTATCCATGGAATCCACAGCTGGGCAGGAAAATTGTTTTACTTCCCCAGTTGTTTCTTACTTTCCCCACCATATAGTAATAAAAAGACCGTTTTATCCCCTTTCCCATAGCAACAAACAGGGTTTACAGAAACAAAGGCAGCTGTTAATACCTTACAGCCCATGACTGTTCTTATCACACCTGCAGGCCACTAGGATCTCCCAGGTATTCCAGAGCAAAAGGTTAACAGTCCTTCAGGGATGCCTGGCTCCATATTACATTTCTTTAGTCATCCCAGGGAACCTGTGTAAATTATTACTGAGGTCTGAGCACTCTAGGCAGAAAACACAGTGCCATCAGTTTAGAGCTGGCTCTCACATCCCTTCAATGGACTGTGTGCCTCAGCACAATTCTATGCAAAGTTATTGATCTGGTTTAGCAAAGCATCTTATATTTAACTAAGTTGTTGTATTAACTACTTTCTCGTTACTATGACCAAATTCTTGACAAATTCTTGGCTTACAGTTTTAAGAGTACCAGCCATCACAGCAAAGCATGATGTTAAGAGTAGCTACAACAATGACCTTAGGAGCTTGTTCATAGCTTTGCAGATCAGGAAGTAGAGATGGTCTACTCCCATTTCTTTTTATTCAGCCAGGGACTTAGCCCTTGGCATGGTGCCTCCCACATTTAGGGGAGAGTCTTCTTTTTTCACTTAATCCTGTCTGGAACACCTCAGAGACACACCCAAAGCTTGTGCCTCACTAAGGCTTTAGGTTTTTAATTAATCCAGTCAAGTCCATAATGAAAATTAGCCACGACCTGTGTATTCCCTATTCGAAAGAAGCCTGTTTGTTCTGAAACTGTCCTCTTTAGTTGCTGACTTTCTGTTATATTTGAACCAACCCATTCATTATTTGCCATTCATATTCCTCTTCCAAAAGAACTTGTCAGCAAACATGTCAATTTTGGAGACATCTTTAGTTTTTCAGGTATTAGTGAAGGGCTTAGAAAGTTTGAAAAATGCTTAATAGCAGAAAATACCACAGAGAAAAGCAATGGGGAAGTGTTCATTTGTTTTTGTAGCTTAAAAGGAAGTAGTTGACACAGCTTAACAATGGTTTAGGGCTCAATGAGACCGGAGTTCAAATGTTCTACTTTCTATCAGTTTGAAGAGACAAATTACTTAAACTCTATAGGCCTCCCTTTTCTTGCATGTATGGTGAGATTACTAATGATTGCAGCTGCCTCATAGATTGTTGTGACGTCTAAGTAAATGAGAAACACGTCACAGTGCTTAACACCAGCTCTCAGGAAGAGACAAGTATACCTCTTAGAGACATTCCTGTAGGCAAGTGACTTAAGGTTTCTAAGCTTCTTGTTTATTTCCCATTTGTATGATAGCTGTAATAGTGGCTGCTTGTAGTGTTATTGTGAAGGGTTAATTGATGTGAGATCTACAGTGCACCTAAGTGGTACTACACTTTTTATTGCATTACTTGAACCAGTGTCAGTGTTAAATTTTTTTTAACATTTTCACCTATTTACTGTCCATTGTTGATGTGATGCTGACTCTTATTTTATATTAAAGTACATTTGATTTTGTCATACAGTTTGTGAAAGAGACTGATAATGAAGTAAGAATGCGACTCTTGCAGTTTGTCACTGGAACCTGCCGATTACCTCTAGGAGGATTTGCTGAGCTCATGGGTAAATGCAGAATCACTGTAGTTTCTCTAAAGTTAGTTTTGTGATAATAGCTATTAGACATACAGTAGAAAATGTAATGACTATTTTTTCTGGGTTATATGTAAGGTTTCTACAATAGAAAAAGAAATCATTGATACCGAAGGCATATGTGTGTGGTCACTGTTCTGCCCTGAAGATAGACCATGACCATGGAAATTCTTACAAAGGAAAGCATTTAATTGGGGCTTGCTTACAGTGTCAGAGGTTTAGTCCCTTGTCATGGCAGGGAGCATAGCAGCATGTAGGCAGACACAGAGCTGGAGGAGTAGCTGAGATTTCTACATTCTGATCCACAGGTAGCAGGAAGAGAAAGACACTGGGCCTACCATGGGCTTTCAAAACCTTAAAGCCCACGCCCAGTGACACACTTCCTCCAAAAAGGCCACGCCTCCTAATCTGTCTCAATAGTGACATCCCTGGTGACCCTGGGGGCCATTCTCATTCAAACCACCACAGTTTGTGAGATAAAATGAAAGTGTCAATCAAAGAGAGCTAGCTACTGCTTTACTCCATAGGGTAATTGCTAGGGAAGCAAGATTGTGTAAAAATAGTTACCTTTTTCTCCATGGATGTAAATATTACTTCAGTATCTCTGCAGCACCAACGCTTCTCAGTTCAGGAGTAGACTATAACTATGAAAATTTCAGTTCCCTCTATATCATTCACATAACAATATGACATGCTTCTATTAGCTTTAAAAGACCAACAAGATAAACATTTTCTTATTTTATGTTCCTGATTTAGGAAGTAATGGGCCTCAAAAGTTTTGTATTGAAAAAGTTGGCAAAGACACCTGGTTACCAAGAAGCCATACATGGTAAGTTCAAGAATCCTAAACAGGAAGGTGAGGGCCAGAGAGGTTTTTGTTTGTTTGTTTGTTAGCAGGTAAGAACCATCATAGCTACTTCTTCATTACACTTTGTGAACAGAATCATATAGTGTTCTGTAACTAAGTGCTTTAGAATGAGTTTGTATAGCTTTAATAGAAATACTTGAGAATATGTCCATTGGTTGAATGAATATTTAGAGTACCCATTATATAGCAAGTAAGATGGAATTACTCTTTGCATTTGTATGAGTCTTTGTAGGACAGAAAAGATAAACAAATAGCTAAGAGGAGAAAAGATTGCTGTCTTTGTAGGACAGAAAAGATAAACAAATAGCTAAGAGGAGAAAAGATTGCTGTAGTAATTGGAGTGTGTGTGTTGCTTGGACGTGGTGGTGAGCCAGATTCCTTGGTAAGGGTAATATTTAACTTAAGTTTAATAAATAGCATGCTGTGGGGAAAAGGAGAATATTCTTGAAATAAATGCTAAAGAAAGCAAAACCCCAGAATCAAGAACTGGAATTTGACTGAAGTGACTAGAACATAGTCAGAAAACGTGAACATAATTGACTGACCTGACTAGAACTTAGTCAGAAAATACTAACATAATTGGAAATAGATGATTTAGCCCATATTATTATTGTAATTTGGACTTCCTTATACAGAAATTTAAAGGCTTAAAGAATTATAAATAACAAATAATGGTATTTAAGAGAAATCATTAGTAAAAATGTAACAAAAGAAGTGCGTGAAAGAGAATGCAGGGAAATGTTACATTGTCCACACCACAAATGAGAAGTGGTTCTTTCAGGAGCTCAAAGCTATTTTCATCCTAAGTCATGATTTGGCCTTTTGTTGCCTTGGTATTTCTACATGTGCAGAAACAATAGTGTTAAAACTTGGTAGTGCTTTAGGACAAATAAAAGCAGGAATGCCAAGCTGTTCCTTGATACTCTTCAACAACATCTGCTTGTCAAAATAAGTAAAGTCAGTGCTTTATGAAGCACTAAACATTATGTTTATTAAATCTTGATGTTTGAATATATGCCTTTTCTAACATTAATACTCAAGTTTATTGACATGTATTCATTGTATATAGTGATGGGTTTAGTACAGACATCTTCATGTAAATATATCATATATTTGGCCAAGTTCAACCTCTTTCCCTCCCTTATCCCCTTCCCCCATTATTTCCATTCATTCTCCCATAGTCTTGTTTCTACTTTTATGTCACATA